>JARHVA010010459.1:37500-165000 GCA_037957365.1 Torreya grandis | reverse complement strand
CCTTTTATATGTCTAGAATATTTGTAGTATATACATCAAACAAAATCACCTCAATATAGGGTATATCCTATCTGAGCACATCGCCCATTGGGATAATGCTCACCTCTCCCCCAAATCATTTGATGTCGTAGTAATCAATGGTGTCCTTATTAGAATTCTGAACAATGCCTGAACATCCTCTAGTGTGATACCCACCTTAATGGTATCCCCATGAACCAGCTATCAAAAAGTGTTAGTCAACCATTCCCATCCTCTAAAGAACATGACAATGTGATCAAAGTTAGACATAATATGCCTCATCTCCATGACACCTCTAAAGCCTAGTTTGATCAATCATGGTCTGTCCACATCAATCAATTGATCCAATTGATTTATAATCCATGAAATATCTATCAGATGCCAATACCTCTAGCATATATATAAAATATCAAGCAATGAAATATGTATAAGATATCTATATCAAAAATATTAAAAATACATTATTAAAAATTTAAAAATTAACTACTTGAATTAGCTAGTTTGATTTAGTTTATCACGTTCCTCAAATTTTCTATAGAATTGGCCAATTTAATAGTAAATAGATCATATTTATTATTTGTGATATTAAATTATCCATTTCCATTTTCAACTAGATCAACCTATTCAATACTAAATCATTCATTTTCTTGATTTGTCATACTATATCAACCTTGTCCTACACAATCAACCTCATTTTATGATACTACATCATCCCTATCCAATAAACTGATATAACCCTACCATACATTGTTATCCTTTTCCTCCCTAACAACTAAGTTGACCTCCTATTATTAATTTGGGCACCTATTAGATTACTAAATTGACCCACTAATATGTAGTCAACCATAGCTTTTTAGCTCACCTTGCGAATTAAGTCGACCAGGTCGACCTTGTTCTTACATAGTGGAAATGTTTTAACCATTTACTATTAATGCCTTAGGTATTTATTGGTTTGACTTCTTTCTATATAGTACCCTATTCTATCCCTACTTTACCTACAAATTTCCTATAGTTAATTCTAGGCCCTATATTTTTCCTACCACTCAATTTTATATTTTTATCTCTTTTTCAAATAAAATTATTTAAAATAATCTTGAAATTCACATTTGTTTACCTATATTACACTCATTGTGGCCATTATGCGCCATCTCCTCATCATGATGGCTCTCTGGTCTTCAATTAAGTCTTTGAAATCTCTATTTTCTCAAGATTTTAAAATTAACAAATGAATTCTTTTTTGTCCTATTTATATTTATTATTAAAAATTATTAACCTTTTCAATATTTCCCACCAAATTTTATCTTTTGACTATATATTTTTTACTACTAGCTATTTTTTCAAATCATAAAGTGTTCTAGAATACTAACATCATAGAGAATGTTTTTAACTATTATTTTTACATATTGGAAAATTTTGATTTTTTCTTCTTTTTCACTAATTTCTATAGGTTCACCTAATTTTTCCTACATTTTTTGCATCTCCTTCCTTATTTACAACACTAAAATAATAAAGGTATGTGTTTTTCAATGCTATCTTTTAATTTAACTTATTTTCTCCCTAATTTAATTTATTTAACTTTAATGTTGTGCGTTTCTATGCTCTTTTCCTAAATCACCATTGCATGTTACACCTTAGTGACATGTGATGAGATATGAGTGGGGCATATGTATACACATAAAATTTTAAAACTTTGTAAATTACTGACACTTTCTCTCTTGTAAGAATATGTCAAGTCTCAATCTCTCTAAGTGCTTGTCTTAAGGGGTGAATTGAGATAGAGGTGGATAGATAATTGGTACTTTGTAAGATTCTTTTCCCCCTATTATGACTTGTTATCAATTAAATAATCCCCTAAAAATATTCCCATAATATTTTCCTCCTCTTTTAGACACTCCTTTGGTCATTTTTCACCTTTATTAGCCCTTACCTAGCCTAAACTCCTTTTTGATTATTCTAAATATAATGTAAACCCCATCAACTCTATACTCTAATTGACAAAAATCATTTAGGATCTAGGTTGGTCCTTGAAGGACCTAGACCAAGACCTAATTTATTTTTGTCAATAATAATTTAGAGTCAATTAAGATGACCTTGTCAGCTAAAATTTTAAAAAGGTTTAGGGTTAGACCCAAATATATATACACATTAATTTAATCATTTATTAAATAATATAAGAAGAAGAATAATATATATTATGCATTTACTTATCCACCATTCTACTTGACGAACGTAGCATAGGGTTTCTTACTTTCTTTGGAAATATGGATTTTGTCTTATGAATAGGTTTTTTAGATACATAGAAAGGTTGTGTATCCTAGAGCTAACTTATCATTGTAATCTTTACATATCACAAGAAACTCTCATGAATCACCTTGATTGAGGAAGAGATTGAGGCTCAGTGGGTTTATTTTGAAATGTAAGTATTCCTAACTTTGATCTATATTTATAAGAGTAGATAGATTAAGATTTTTACTTATCTCTCATGATTCAATATTTTTTATACATTAATGTGAGTATATATTTTCTATGCATGTTTACTTCTTATGTTTATTACCCCCACTTTGTGCCACAAACATGGGTGAGCACTATATTAGAATTTTATTTTATTTGTCACTTAATTTTGTGAACATGAAAATATAGGACCTAATTAGGGTTTTTGCATAGTTGTACTTGACTTGAGGATTTTGAACCCTCTCTAGTGATTTTATTTTGGTAAGAGATCACTTGGATAGGTCTAACAGATCCATCTTGATTATAAGCCTAAATATCTAATGTATCAAGACTCAAAAGTGTAAGTAAGATTTATCTTCTCTGAGATAGGATTGATTAACAGATCAAATATATTTCCCTTTGTATACACAATATAAAATTTTATTAAATAAACCTTTTTGCCAAAAATATATAGTATCATCTATCAAATTATGTGGTATTAAATATGCCACCTTTGTCAATTTATCAACTAATACCAAAATCATATCTCACAAGATGATCATGTTCTGCTTTTACCTATTGACATTCTAGACACCTTGACACAAAATAAATTGTATATTTCTTGAATCCTTTTTATAAATATAATGGCATGAACTCTACCATTAGTTTGGTAACTCATCAATGACAATAAAATGGAGCACTATGCGATTCCTAAAGTACCTCAACTCTCAAATCCTCTTTTTCAGTATACACATTACCCCTTTGAGCACTACGAGTTAATATTTCTCCAAACGAAATCCTTCAAATCTATGATAGTGATGGCTTTCTTTTATAGTTTTCCTAACACACTCATATAATTCATATTTTGGATTCAATTTTTGAACCCGATATCAAAAGGCAACTTTGATAGTAGCCATAGTTGTTATGTACCTTATATAATTAAGAGTGTCTGTAAATTTTTTATTTTTGTAATTTATGTAGCTAATATGACATTAATAATCTGGTAAAAAATAAAGACATCATCTATTCAAGCATTTAGATTGGGTTGAGTGAAGATATATTTAATTCCTAGATTTTCAATCTTGAAATCAAGAGGTCTTCATACATTTTTGGGTTTTTTTTGTGTTCTAAGTCTTGTGAGGTAGCCCTAGGGTTTTTTAGTCTAGTGTTATTTTTTCTCTTCAACAATTTCATTTTAGTTTAAATTTCAATAGGGTCCAACAATTGAAATGTAAGATGTGGTAGCTAAACCCATATTTTATTTAGGGAAATGAGAAAAAGTACAATTTTTCCATTGAATGTCTTAAATTTTAGAAAAAATTAGTGAAAATTTTGGATGTACAAACATGATGACCATAGTCATCAAAAATATTTTCACCTGGCTAAAACATCTCAAAACCACAATCATTAGAGTTTTGGCTCCCAAAAATGGAATTTAAAAGTTTGGAGGAGGTCCTTTATTTATTATGAGTCACTAGGGTTTTCAATGTGCTTTCACAATTTATTTCCATATCTCCTAATATTTAAAATACTTCTTTAAACTATATTTTTTTATCACTTTTTATTTTTATTTTAAAAAATAAATTATGATTTAATATCTTAAATCTTTTTAAAATGAAATTTACTATTTATGAATATTTAAATTATAATTTAATTTAAATCTATTTATTTCGTCTAGAACTTGGATCAATTAACATTGAAATGCATGCCTATACCAAAACACCAATAGAAGGATGTTGAAAAGTGATGCTGAAGTGTAGTTCACCCAGTTATATTTTTAGACTATTAGTGTAAATTTAGTTTGCATGAACAGTTTTTTGTGGAGCTAAATTTAGATAGTTAGTTATTTTTTAGTTAATATATTTTTTAGAAAAAATAAAGCCTTAGAAATCATACAATTATTTTTAGTTGATATTACATGAAAATTATTATTTAGATAAATTTAAAATATTTTATTCAATAATTAGAAAAGCATGTTCACATGCAATTCTATTAATACACTATAATTGATCTCTATTTTCAAGAAGAAGGAGAATGATTGCAATTTTTTGAAGAAGTATTTTTATTTTTGCAACTCTTATCTCTTCTATATTATGAATATTGCATATATTTAGTTATGATTTAATTTTATTTAAAAATTCTACATTTGGTATCAGATCAGGTATTTTTCATTTGGGTTAAAGATTTAGTAGTTGGAATTTTTCCAAAAATTTATAATGTCAAATTCTAACTCCTTGCCCATTCCAAAATTTGATGGAAATGAGTGTGATTATTGGTGTATCAAAATGATGACTTTTTTGATAGGAAAATATTTGTGGGAGATTATTAAATCAGGTTATGTAGAGCCAACTGATTGGAATGCCCTCACAACAAATGATAAAATATATAAGAAGGAGGCTAAGAAGAAGAATGCTCAAGCCTTATTTCATATTTAAATAGTTCTAGATAAGAGCCTATTTCTGTGAATTGTAAGAGCAAAGATAGTAGAGGATACTTGGAAGACTCTAAAAGAATCTTACCAAAGTAGTGATCAAGTCAAAGTTGTCAAGTTATAGACATTGAAGAGAGAATTTGAGAATTTAAAAATACAAGAAGCTGAAAGTGTGAGTACCTATTGTGTCAAAGTAAAATATGTGGTCAATAAGATGGATACATTTGGTGAAATTGTGAACAATGAGGTTGTGATAAAAAAAAGGTGTTGAGTAATCTCACACCAAGGTGGAACCATGTTACCATAATCATAGAAGAAATTAAGAATCTGTCTACCCTTCAATTTGATCATCTATTTGGATCTTTGATATCTCATGAAGAAAGATTGAGAGATTCATTTGGAGAAAGTGATGAGAAAGCTTTTTCCTCCAAATTACAAATCACAAAGAATGAAGATGCCAATAGCAGCATCAAAAGTAATCACGGCCAAGGTAGAGGTCAAAATAAGAATTACTCAAGAGGAAATAGAGGCAGAGGTGGTTTTCGAGGAAGAGGTGGTTTCAAAGGAAGAGGCAGAGGCTGATTTGATACAAGAAATATTTAGTATTATCATTGTAATAGGTATGGCCACTTTAATTATGAGTGTAGATTAAAAGAAGGTAATAATGATAAAAGTGTTCATTATGCTTAAGAAGGTGATGAGAATCCTCTAGATAATTTATTTTTATCTTATGAAAAGCTGAAAATGTTTCTAAAGATGTTTGGTATTTAGATTTGTGATGTTCTAACGACATGGCAGGGAATGAAAATCTTTTTTCTATAATAGATAAAAGTTTTAAATACAAGATCAAGCTTGGTGATGACAAATCATTGGAGGTTTTTGCAAAAGGAGCTATGGATGTCCATACAAAAGAACATATGAACAATGTTAAAGACATTTGTTACACTCTAAAGTTAAAGCATAATTTGTTGAGTGTTAGACAATTATGTGAGAATAATTGTAAAGTTGTATTTTAAAATCAACAATGTATAATTTTTGATAAGAATAATGGAAATAGGGTGGTAACAGTTGTGCCTATGACAAAGAATAGGATGTTCCCATTGAAGTTTGGTGAACATAACAAGAACCTTGTCAATATGGCATATGAGGATACAAGTTGGTTGTGGCATCTTAGGTATGGGCATTTAAAATTTCATAGTTTGAAGATTCTAACATCAAAATCATTAGTTTCTGGTATACCTAAGGTTGAAGAGCACAAGGAAGTTTGTGAAGGATGTGCTAAAGGAAAACATGCAAGAGAGAAATTTTGAAAAGGTAATGCATGGAGGGCCCATTATCCACTCTAGATAGTTCATTCAAACATTTCTGGTCGTATGCAAACAAAGAGTTTGGGTAAGTCATCATATTTCATTACTTTTATTGATGATTACTCACAACAGTGTTGGGTTCATTTTTTGAATACCAAAGGTGAAGCTCTTGAGACATTAAAGAGGTTTAGAGCCCTCGTAGAAAATCATAAAGGGTGCAAAAACAAATGCTTAAGGACTAATCGTGGAGGAGATTTTTTTCAAAAGCCTTTCAAGGTTATTGTGATATGTATGGCATTAAAAGATAACTCACCACTACATACACACCTCAACAAAATGGTGTAGCTAAAAGGAAGAATCATATAGTGGTGGAGATGGCACAAAGCATGATATAAACAAAGGGATTAAGTAATTCTTTCTAGGGAGATGTAGTTGCTATAGCACCATATATTCTCAATTGGAGTCCCACTAGTGCACTTGACATGATGACTCAGTATAAAGCCTGGTATGAGAAAAAGCCAAATGTTAATTATTTCATTTTTTTTGCTTTCTTAGCCTATGTTCATGTTCCTGATCAAAAAATGAAAAATTTAGATCCCAAAAGTGAGTCATGTATTTTTGTTGGATATAGTGAGGAAAGTAAGGCTTATAGGTTATATAATCCTCTCACTAATAAGCTTATTGTGTCAAGAGATGTGATTTTTGATGAAGGGGGAGTTTATGGTCATCAAAAAGGCCATATGGAGAAGTCAAAATCTATTTTCAATGAAGTTATTATGGATGATATTTATCACGAGTAGTCCACTAATATTTTTGTTTCAAGTGCTACAAATCCACCAAGTAACCTTTCATCTAATTGTTCAATTCCAAGTGTAAGTCCAGATTCAAGTCCTAGTTCTACAAGGAAGGTAAGAAGATTGAGTGACATTTATCAAAGGAGTTCAAATCAAGCACATGAAGAAAATCCAAGAGGCGAGACACTTATTTTTTCTTTACTTAACAAGGCTAATTTTGAACCATCATGTTTTGAAGATGCATATATTAATGAGGTTTAGATGCAAGCAATGCAAGAAGAGATGGATTCTATTCACATGGATGACACTTGGAAGCTTACAAAGATTCCACATGACAAGAAGAAGATTGGCACCAATTAGGTCTACAAGAATAAGTGTAAAAGTGATGGAAGTGTTGAAAGGCATAAGGAGATATTAGTTGCTAAAGGCTTCACACAAAAATATGGCATTGATTATGAAGAGACATTTGCACTAGTAGCAAGATAAGAGACCATTAGAATGCTGATTTCATTAGCAGATCAAAATAATTGGGCCATCCATCATATGGATGTGAAAAGTGCCTTCTTGAATGGGTACTTAGAAGAAGAAGTATATGTGGAACAGCCACAAGGTTTTGAAGTGCAAGGAAAAGAAAATCATGTTTACAAGTTAAATAAGGCTTTGTATGGCCTCAAACAAGCACCAAGAGCATGATATGCTAGGATTGATGGATATTTTCAAGAGAATGGCCTTCAAAGAAGTAAGAGTTAACCTACCCTTTACTATAAACAAGAAGGTAATGATATTTTGATTGTAAGTTTGTATGTTCATGACTTGTTGTATATGGGTCGCAGTTCTATGATGAAGGATGAATTCAATGTTTTCATGATGAATGAATTTGAGATGAAAGATTTAGTTCTTATGAAATATTTTTTAGGAATGGAGGTTTATCAAAAGGAGAATAAAATTTTCATTTTTCAAACAAAGTATGCTCAAGATATGTTGAAGAAACTTGATATGGTTGATTATAAACTAGTCTCCACTCCAGTTTCTCATGGATTTGTGTTGTGTAGAGATGATGGTGATGAAAGAGTTGATGAGACAACCTATAGAAGTATTGTTGAAAGCTTAATGTTTCTAACTCACACAAGACCTGATATTGCTTATTCAGTTTCACTTATTTCAAGGTACATGACAGAGCCATCAAAAATACATATGAAGGCAGTGAAGATAATTTTGAGGTATGTGAAAGGCACTCTAGATTTTGGTATTCATTACTACACTTCTAAAAGGTTCAATCTTGTTGGTTTTAGTGATTCTGATTGGGGAGGTAGTTTGGATGACTGAAAGTCAACATTTGGGAATTATGTTTATTTTGGTTCTAGTTTGATTACTTTGAGCTCAAAGAAACAAAGTATACTTGCCCTTTCTTCTATAGAAGCAGAGTATGTTACTATCACTTCAGCAAGTACACAAGCATTATGGCTTTAAAAACATCTTGAATAATTTGGAGAGATTCAAGTTCAGCCATCAGTTATTTTTTGTGATAACATTAGTGTTATTAAATTGGCCAAGAATCTAGTCCATCACAACAAGACAAAACATTTTGATTTAAAACATCATTTTATCCAAGATTTAGTGCAGATGAAGGTAGTAGAATTGAAATACATCAACACTAAATAAAAGTTGGCAGATATCATCACGAAAGTAGTTGCAATAAATCAGTTTTTGACACTCAGAAATCAAATTGTGAGCCCTCTTAGCATCAAGGGGGAGTATGCTGAAAAGTGATGCTGAAGTGCAGTTCACTCAGTTCTATTTTTAGACTATTAGTGTAAATTTAGTTTGCATGAACAATTTTTTGTGGAGCTAAATTTAGACAGCTAGTTAATTTTTAGTTAATATATTTTTTAGAAAAAATAAAGCCTTAGAAAGGCTAGAGTTAGTTTTAGTTGATATTACATGCAAATTATTATTTTAATAAATTTAAAATATTTTATTCAATAATTAGAAAAGCATGTTCACATGCAATTTTATTAATACATTGTAATTGATTTTTATTTTCAAGAAGAAAAAAAATCATTACAATTTTTTAAAGAAATATTTTTATTTTTGTAACTCTTAAAAAATGAATTATGATTTAATATCTTAAATCTTTTTAAAATGCAATTTAGTATTTATGAATATTTAAATTATAATTTAATTTAAATCCATTTATTTCATCTAGAAATTGGATCAATTAACATTGAAATGCATGCCTGTACCAAAACACCAATAGAAATATGCATGACAAGGCACTCGAAAATAGGCACGGAGATTCGTATTATGATTCTTTATATATATATATATATATATATATATATATATATATATATATATATATATATATACTTGTACTTTCAAAACGTCTACATATATTGAAAGTTTGGAATATATATATATATATATATATACACTTAGAAAACGTCTACATATATTGAAAGTTTGGACTAGCCGTATTAAGATTGAAAATATGGAATTATTGTTGTTTTAACCGCTTCGTTGTAAAGAGGTAGCGTTGTTTGAACCATTTCTTTGTAAAGGATTGGCGTTGTTGGAACCGTTCGAAGAGTGGATCGCAACATTATTAAAAATTAAAATTTTGAAATAATAAGCTTTCTAAGAACTATTTAAACATCATAAAACATGACTACTGAGTATGGTTTCCGGGAAGTGTAATCCTGCATAATATTTTCGTGATTTCATCTGTGGAAAATGTCAATAATTCAATTGCATAACAAAATGTTGATAGATTTTCAATGTATATAACTTATATTTTGGGTAAGCACGAAGAAAATATCATTCAAGTCAATAAAACCATCTGCATGGATTGACCATTTCCAAAATGAGTAGGCAAGCAATTGAACATCACCTGCCATTAAATTGAAATGTAAGTCAATATCAATACGTTTGTTGTTGAGTTCAAATCACGGCATGATAATGGGTTAATTTATCCCGACATTATAAAAAAATTGAAAAAATAAATACTAAACATTCTAAGAATTCTTTAACAGATTAAAGATCATAAAATTTGAATGCTGAGTATGGTTTCCGGGCAGTGTAAATCCGAATAATATTTTTCTGGATTCATCTAGAAGTCAATTGCATTAAAAATCAATTGCATAACAAAGTGTTCAAAGAGTTATAAAGGATATACTTTACGTTTTGAAGAAGCACAAGAAACAATCATTCAAGTCGACAAATCAATGAAGGAATTTTCCCTCGAAAGAGCGAGTAACCTTCCATTACAACGTGTTGAATAGGTATTCCATTGGCAGGTCTATAAGTTTAGTGCTATTTCAGTACATTCAGATGTAAATACTTCATTGAAAATGTCTAGGGTTCTCCTTACAAACGCTATTGTGGCACCCCCTAGTTGGTCCCTCTTGATGTTATTCGTTGGGCTGATGATGACGTCCATGGTTGTTATTTCCTGCGCTTCCGGAAAGGATAAGAGTAAGAAGAAGAAGAGCAAAAGTGCGCAAACTCATATTGCGCAGAGTAAGAAGAGTAAGATGAAAAGTCCGCAGACTGATTTTTGGTTTGGAGGCAGTGGTGGAGGTGGAGATGGAAATGGGGGTGGAGATGGAGCGTATGGCGGTGGTGGAGGCGGAGGCGGAGGGTGTGGTGGAGGTGGAGGCGGAGGGTGTGGTGGAGGCGGAGGTGGAGGTGGAGGCGGAGGCGGAGGGTGTGGTGGAGGCGGAGGCGGAGGGTGCTGATGAAAAATATTCTATGTGGGGTTGTTATATACCACTGGTATTTACTTATATTTGTTATAGGCGGATAGTCATTTTTAGAGATTATATATGACCAAAAAAAAGAATTGTTGTATAATTTTATTCACTTCTGGATATTCATGGTGCTCTAAGGCAAAAGATAGAAATAATTTTCTCAAGGATTTCTATAAATTTATAAAATATAGATAAAAGATAAAGATAGAACAATTGTTGTACTTGTGGTTAGCCGTGATAAGCTTGTAATAATTTAATTGTTTTAGTATATTGTTTTAATAATTTTCAAAATAATTGTTTTAGAATAATATCTTTTATAATTATAATGGGTTTGATATTATCTTGTTTTTGATACTTGATTTCTTTAATTACTTTTATGTGTGCCCAAAATCTTAATAATTTATGTTATAATGATTTTGTTTTGTGATATACATTTGTCAAATGCAGCCGATCTCTTTTTTAGTTGAAATGTTTATATTTAGAAATATTTATTTAATTCATTAATAAATAAATATAACTATACTTAATTTAAATATATTTAATTTAATTTTAAATAATATTATTTTATCAATATAAAAATAAATATATTAAATTCTAACTTCTCCTTATTGATTATATTGTATGTTATCAATATTATTGATTATATTGTATATCAATATTATTGATTATATTGTATGTTATCAATATAATATACAGAAAAAAAGTGTTATGTAAGATCGTATTAATGATGTATGCATGTCCCTCACTAAAGTATAGTATATAAAATATTTATAAAGTATTTAAATATTATTAATCTGATTTTTATTTACTTTATTAATTAATTTTTCCAGTCATTCCACAAATTTTACTTGGGAACTGTTCGGCACTACATTAATTGCAATAAAAAGCATGCTAAAACTCTAATGATAAGGCCAACATGTTGATACCATCCATCTTGCATGTCCTTCTGATTGTTTAATAAGATTAATGTAAAACTGAAATGTGGAACCCAAATGAGTGATCTTCCAGTATTCCTCTTTACATTTTGATCTTTTAAAAGTCTATTATATGAAACTGAGTTTGACTGTATCCTTGTTATTCAAAGGAATGCAAACTATAGTCACTATTTCTATGAAATTTTAAATTATTTTAATGATTTTTTGTTAAATTATTACATTCTTTCCCTCAATCTGTTATCTTTTTCCATCTCTGAAGTTCTCTTTTGCAGTAGTTTGAATTCACTTAACAAAAATTTGAAGTTTGAACTGTTTTAGCGATCTGATTTGCTAGCCAGTAATGTAATACAACTTTGAAAAAGATGAGTATAATGGAGGTATATGATTTTTTTGAGGATTTTTCAATGGGTGTATGACTGTAATAATGTTCACTCAGTACAAAAAAATAAGGGTGTTTTCAGACAATATTAGAGAAAATATTTAAATAAATCATCTCAAATTGAGATTTTAAAAAAAAATGTATTGTCTCAAATATTATCTCAAAGTGAGTGTCTCTAATTATTGTTTCACTAGAGATGATATAGAATACTATTTCTTTTGTCTTAGATAATATCATTTTGTCTCTCTAGAGATGATAGAATTTTTTTTTGTCTTTCAAGAAATAATATCATTTTAATCCCAACTATTATCTCTCGAGAGATAAAATGAATTTAATAAACAAAAAATAAAATATCAATTTATTTTAATGCAATAAATCAATATATACCATCAATGACACCAAAATATCTAGTGATATGTATTATTTGAAAAAATTAAAAAAAATTGGGTGGAATAATCTTGGGCCCACAACTTATGGGTCTACAATCATTTTATTATATAAAAAAACATAAATACAAAAGGATGCCTAAATGCCATTAACCTTTAATATATAATGGTAGAGGGATGAACTACAATATATCTATACAAAATCCATTCCTAGAACTATAGGATTCATCTAAAAACTTCATGATCCTTAGGTTTTTTAATCTTACTATACAAACTTTTCGTATTGTCACTGCTTTTAACTATAATTAAAAAGAATTTACTCTTCTCATTTTGTTGATCTTTGTTCAAACTTGTTTCTATCAAATATAATAACTGACATGGATTTTAAAACATTTACAGGATCCACACATTAATATTACTCTCAAAGGGGGACAATGATTCCAGTAATGTAAAATAAATGATTGATTCAAATGTTAAAGATGGTTATACAGATAAAAATCATAAACAAGTACCCTTTCATTATCCTCATCATAACATCCTGACAACTTCACAAGGCTGCAGTGCTAAACATTGGCCATCAATGTCACTTCATTTATAAAATCATCCTTTCCTTGTGTGGACCTCAAAATTAGTTTAGTCATTGTTATTTGCTTTAAGTCTTTTGTTTTTCCCTGAAATATAAAAATTAGAATTAAAAATTTATGTGTCTTATTATATATATTTCAACATCTATGGGTACAAACATTAACCCCAACATTGGATGAAGACTCAATTGGTTTTCCATCTGTGCGAAAAAATTTGAAACTATTTTTTTCCTGCCCTGTAGGGCCCTCTGAGTGCAACCAGAGTGATCACGGATCCAATGGAGGATACCTTCGTTGGTAGTGCCTCTAGGGACCAGAACCTGAATCTGATAGAGGACATTACCTCTAATGGATGGAAGAAAACATTAACAGGTGAAAAGATGTGTTCCACTAAAAACATGTCGAGCCTCCCTATTCAAAATGATTTCACGAAGGGTACATCCCTGACTATCCCAGATGATCTCGTTGAGGAAATCATGGCATCCATGGACCTTGCATTGGTAGGTAAGTTTTTCTCCTTCTGTCCTAATATTAAGATGGTTAGGAAATGTGTTTTGTCTCGGTGGAGAATTAAAGGTAGTGTTTCAATCACTACTATGGCAAGAGGCTTATTCCTATTTAGATTTACAAATAGGGAGGATATGATAGCTACTCTTGTTGGAGGACCATGGTTATATGGTTCACATTCACTTGATTTATGTTCATGGAAACTGGGATATGACCCCAACTTGGACCTCAGTAAGTCTACTCCTGCTTGGGTAAGATTGCCAGGGTTCACATTGGAATTTTGGGATGAAATTTTTGTTACGGCTATTGGTAACTCTATTGGGCAATACGTCACTATAGATCATACAACTAGAATGCAATCTAGATGTGTGTATACTATATTGTGTGTCACTATAGAGATTAATCAGACCCTCCCCACGTCTATAGACTTAAAATCTAAATATGGGACTTGGACTCAGCCGATCATATATGAAAATGCTACCACTTTCTATCAAATATGTAAAAAAAGGGACATGTAATGACCTAATGTAAGGCAAAGCAAACGGGAAGGAAAGATGATTCTTCGGTTGAAGGTGAGGATCAGTCTCACAAATCCATAAATTTTGGTAGTCAAGGAATCAGGGGTAATGCAAAAAACCATGATATTACTGAAAAGGTTATTGAAAAGGCTAGTAAGGAGGAGGTCTCTGGTAATGGGGAAAAAACTATCCTAGAGGAAAACAACAAGAATGTTTTGGACAGTGATAGTCAGAAGGTTTTAATAGACACAGTTAACTCTTTGGATCAACAAACCAATAAGTCTAAGGAAGGAGAAATATGTGCCCAACTAATAGATGGGGATAATGCAGAAGGCAAAGTGTTAAGAGATGGTCAGGGGGAACTAACTCCAAAAATAGTAGACACTGAGAGAGAAGAAGCCTTACATTTAAACACAGATATTTTCCATGCCCTAAAAGTCGATGACCAAACAGGCAATTATCCAATAATAGGTGAAACATGACAAAATGATAGTAGCAATGAACATGAAGAATGGGTTACCCCAAAGAAAAAGAACTGTAAAGGTAAAAAATTTGTAGATGTTGGTAGTGATCCTAAATGAGGGAGACCAACCCTAAGAGAAATAAGATAGAGAGAGATTGCCAGGGAGATTGCTAGTGGTAAACAAAAAACATTGGAGACCCATCTCCTCAAATCCTCTAAATGATAATTTTATCATGGAACCTGAGGGGCTTTAATAGTCCTTCAAAATAGTTTGAGGTTAAAAACTCCATTTTAGATAATAAATTAGATATTTTATTACTCCAAGAAGTCAAGACGAATGAGGAGAGTTTTAAGAGAATAGGTGACTACATATGGCCGAAGGCTACTTTTTGCATTCGTCTAGCGGAAGGGGCTTCAGGTGGGATTGTTACTAAGTGGAATAGTGCTAAAATTTAGGGAACTCCTATAGCTTATAATAAACTTTTTTTGATTATCAAATTTTGTTTGTCCTCCTTGAAATAGTTGTTGATCAATGTCTATGGCCTGAATAATAGAGCATTGAGGCAAAACTTATGGACAAATTTGAGCAGCTTCAGGATTAACTCCCAGAACACTAGATGGATGCTAGCTGGAGACTTTAACACTCTGTTATACCCTTCTAAAAAATAGGGTGGGATTATTGATTACTCTGATAGCATGTTTGACTTTCTTGAATTTATAAATGATTGGGGATTGTTGGATATTAAATTGTAAAATCAAAATTTCACCTTGTCTAATAGAAGAAGAGGAGATCAAATGATTCAAGTCAAGTTAGATAGATTCTTTATCTCGAGTAATTAGAATGATTATCATAATATGAATGTGTAGGCTTTTCCTAAAACCATGTCTGATCATTGCCCAATCCTCCTCAGTTGGAGAGATCAGGGACAATGTGGTCCTTTTCCCATCCATTTTGAAGCTATGTGGACCAAACATAAAGACTTTAGAAAAATGGTGGCCCAATGGTGGAAAATTCCTATCTAGGGCAGTCCTATGTTTAGATTAGTGAAAAAACTCTAGCATATCAAACAAGAAGTTTATGGATGGACTAATTACAGCTTTAGTTAGGTCTTTCATGAGAATAAAAACATAGCTAAAAAACTTACAGATATTTAGCAGCAGATGGCTCAAGGTGATAATTCATAAGACACTTCTAAAGAAGAGAATTTCTTTACGTTTGAATCGAAGAATCTTAGGGATAGAGAAGAGGTTTTATTGAAATAGAATTCTTGAGTTCAGTAGCTCAAAGAGGGGAACATGAACATAACCTTCTTTCATCTTTTAGCCATGAAACACACGAAGGCTAACTCCATAACAAAGCTATGCTTGGATAATGACAAAATTTTAATAGAAGATAATAAGATAGGGGAACAAGCTACGGATTTCTTTTAGCTTTTTCTAACTAAACAAAATAATGATGATGGGAATGATGGAACTATGAACCAATTCATTGATAAAATCACCTATTTGATAAATGAGAAAGATAATCTAGAGATGTTAAGGCCTATATTTGAGGAGGAAGTCCATGCTATTTTATTTTCTATGGGTGCATTCAAAGTCTTGGATCCTGATGGCTTCCCTCCTATATTCTTCTAGGAATATTGGGATATAGTGGGAATGGATATTACTAGTACTATAAGTGACTTCTTCAGATCAGATATACTTTTGAAATAAGCTAATAATAATTTCATAGTACTTATTCCTAAAAAGTCATAGCCCACACACCTTACAGATTTTAGACCTATTAGTCTATGTGACACTGTTTATAAGCTCTACACTAAAGTGCTAGTTATGAGGATCCAACCTTTATTAGAAAAAATTATTTCCCATACCCATAAAGGCTTTGTCCTGGGCTGGCAGATTCTTGATGTTGTGATCACCACTCTTGAGACTATTCATTCCATGGACAAGAGCAGAATCCCTAGTATGGCTCTTAATCTAGACATTTCTAAAGCATATGATAGGGTCTCTTAGACTTTTCTATTTCAAGTCATCGAGAAATTTAGAATTAATGATAAAATGTCTCGTCTGATATGAAACATTGTCTCTTCTACAAATTTTTTGGTTCTAGTCAATGGGATCCCTCAAAGGTTCTTCTCTTCTTCGAGAGGAATCCACCAAGGGGACCGTCTCTCCCCTTATTTATTCATCATTAATGTGGAGGCACTGGCAAGATACATACAAGCCAATATAGTCTCTAAACATTTAGTGGGCATTAAACCTACTTCCTTTCTTTCTCCTATGGCGGTGCAGTATTTTGTGAATGATACCATTCTTTTTAGTATATCCTCAATGATTAAAGCTAGGAGATGGAACAATATTCTAAATAACTATGCCATAGAGTCTAGGCAAAGCATAAATCTCTGAAAAGTAATGTGTACCTCTCCAATACTCCTAATGACCATACACAAATAATTATTGACAAACTGGCATGTGTTGAAGCTGTCCTACTAGCGACCTATTTGGGTCTTCCCCTCATGGTCAAAGAGGTATCTCCTAGTTTTTGGAATAGAATTTTGGAAAGAACTCAGAAGAAACTTCTTGGGTGGAAAGGGAAACTTCTCAGCAGTGCTAGCAAAACGCAGCTTCTTTGGGCCTCTCTTCAAGGGATTCCTACCTACTTCCTACCTCTCTATAAAATTCTTGTATATTTTGTTGATAAATTGGAACATATTCAAAGAAAATTCTTATGGATGGGACTAGAAGATAAACAGAGAATGTCTTTAGTTAAATGGGAAAAAGTGTGTCTTCCAAAATCACATGGTGGCCTCAATATTAGGTCTATTAGGAACATGAATAAAGCCCTTCTCTCTAAAATTAACTGAAACTTAATTCATAAAAATAATGATTGGGAGGAAATAATGTATGTGAAATATATATAGAACATTGATGGTTCTAACTTTCTTCAACAGATGGTTTTACACCAGGGATCTGTGATATGGAATAAAATGCTAAAAAGTAGAAGCCTTCTTAAGCAAGGAATTAGATGGAAACTAGAAAATGGTTGGCATATTAAATTTTGGAATGACATTTGGGTAAAGGATAAGGCCCTCATCACATAGGGAAATTATGGAGAGATTGTTGACATTGATACTCAATTTTTTAGAGATAAAGTTAGTGATTACATGGATAATAAAAATGGCATAAGGAGATGGAAAAATTTATCATATTATTGTGTTCATCGGCCTGAGCTCTTTCCTAGAGTTCTGAAGTTATAGCAGTTGATTCAAGGGATGAAAATCCCTCTCTTCCCATGTGAAGATGAACAGTAATGGTGGCTAGATAATAATGGATGGTTCTCTGTCAATTTTGATTATCAATTGCCGATTCTTGAGGCTCAAAATAAAGAGCTATGGAAAAAGGTTTGGAATTATAAACTTATACCAAAAATTAACATGTTTTGGTGGACTTCTGCTCATAACAAAATATTAACACAAGACAACTTTGAAAAGAGAGGGTTCACTCTAGTCAATAGATGTTATTTGTGTTATTGAAAAGAGGAAAAAAATTATCACCTTTTCATACACTGATTTTTCTTGGGAACTTTGAGGCATAATCCTAAATAACTTTGGTGTTAAGTGGGTCTGTAACTCTGACTTGAATGAAGTTATCATCAGCTAGAATCCTACCTTTACCCATCCCTAACTCATGGAATTATGGAATCAAACTCTACCTTGTTTGATTTGGATTTTATGGAAAGAGCGCAACCACAATATTTTTAGGGACACTGCTAGAAATGCCTCTCAAGTATTTCTTTCTTTTGTTAAGACTCTTTTGGAAAGTGTCACCACTGTTCATATTTATTCTATGGAGAAACCCATAATCTAAGAAGAAGATCAAATTTTAGCTAAATGGAAGGTTCTAAACCATATTCCTACTTATAATAATTAAAAAATTCTATAGAGACTTGATACTAAATGGATTCCCCCAAAACCTAACTAGATGAAACTTAACTTTGATGGGGCCTCCAAGTATGATGGTAAATCCAGTGGTGGAGGGATTATAAGAAATGACAAAGGATGGATGATTGTTGTCTATGCTGGTGGAATAGGCTACTAGAGCAATAAATATGCTGAAGCAATGCCTCTCTTATGGGGGATAAAATTGGCTATATTCATATGTATAAGGAACCTGAGTATACAGGGGGACTCTAAAATGGTCATCGATGCAGTTATTAAAACATTGAAGGTGGGAATTAAGTAAAAAGATATCATTACGAATATCCAATTTCTTTTGCAAAAGTTTTCCAAAGTGGATATTTCACATATTTACAAAGAGGGAAATAGTGTTGTTAATGCCTATGCCAATCTCAGCCAATAATTTTAAAATTGGTGATGTTAGCTCCAAGTGGTTCAGATCCCTTTAAACATTAGGAATATTATCCTAAAGGAAATGACTTGTTGAGGATGAGTCAGACATATGAGAATGATAACTCTTTTAGGTGGTCCAATTGGAGGATACTGATGTGGATCTCAGAGTTTGATGCCTATTGTATTCTTTTGATTATCATTCTTGATTTATTGTACCAATGTGTTAAGGCACATGCACTTCATTATGGAGATCGTCAAGAAATGATTTTTAAGCATGGGAGGAGTAAATGTCATCTCTGCATGATATTCTAAATTATGTGTTATCACATTATCATTATGCTTATTCGAGATAAAGGGCTTGTATTCACTTCAATTATGAAGGTGAAAGTTGGGTATTCTCTAGGTCTGGTCTGTAAATCCAAAATGGGGGGAAACAAAATTTGAATAGAACCAGTCTCCTACTGTGAGTTCTAAGATAATACATTGGTTCGGCACTACTACAAAGAGGGGTGGATTAGTCCCCACCAAGAGAGGCTCAATGAGTTTGATGAAAACATGTCTAAGTAATTCATGAGGTCTTCATTAAATAGGTGAGTCACTATTTGAGGAATTATCTTTGAGATTTCTTAAAAGGTGATAGCTATGGCTACAGACATGTCCATGCAGGGGATGAAGCTACAAAGGAAAACAAAAATCATGGACCTCTCTAGCCATAAACTATTCCTGGGAGAAGGTGAAGAACTTATTCCTTAGCAAGGAGGATTCGAGAGAGCAAAATTAATCGAGCCATGGGATAGAGTGTGATTCATCTTTATGAAGTACTTTACATTTGAAGGATGATTTACTAGGTTCTATAATTATCATCTCCCCCTGTTAAATCACTTTAGGCATAATACTCTCATCAATTTTTCCTTTTATCTGCTTTCCTCCCTAAAACATTTTATCCGTAGTGTGAGAGGAAAATTGGCAAAAAAACATTACATGAATCCTATCCCCCTCCACCAAGGCCTCATTTTATATTTCTATAATTTCCACCATGCCCTTGAGCCATCCAAGACTATTAGAATTGATAGAGGTGATATTTATTCTAATCCTTTGGTTGGTGATGCTATTGATGAGCCCTATCATACCCCTATTTTCACCAAAACTAAATAAGTCTCCTTCTTTACTCTTGAGGAGACCCTCATTGACACCCCTGGCTCCTTTATGAGCATGAAGGGCAATAAGAGGAAGGTTTATGCTGGGGAAGAGGGTGTTGGGGGGACCACTATGGGGACCCATAAGAATCTTGGTAGGACCACTAGGGGTCAAGGTGTAAATCTTAGATGTCCACTAATGTTAGAAATGAGGGCTTCTCCTCTAGAGTTCGACGATCAGGGAGAATTACTGGCAAACCTACTCCTAAGGCTAAGATTATTGACTATTCAGAGAGTGCCTCAGAGGAAGCCATCGAGAAGGAAGAGTACAAGGATTTGGAAGTCTAGGAAATCTCTGAGGATATTGAAGGTAAGTAGGAGACAATAGAATTTGAGGCTATTACAGAGGATTGTCCTGACATTGTAGAAAATGCTAAAAAAGAGAGAAAGATGTATGTGGAGGAAGCTGATGAGGAAACTAGAATTGAGATTAGTTTGAAAGATAAAAACAATTCCTTGAAGGGTTTCATATAGAAACTAGAGTATAACTTCACCACTGGGCTCCAGATTTCTATTCTCCTGAACATATCTATGCTAAAAGAATTGGGAAATACTATGTCTATTGTCAATGTAGAGAAAACTGAGAAACTAAATGACCTCATTAAGTCTATGGTTATGTAAGAAGAGATTTCTCTATCTTTTATTTTTTTGTTTCTTATTTTATTTTAGTTTCTTGGATCTGTTGGTACACTCATCATGTTGTTTCTTGTTGGAAGACATCTTTTGGTTTGATTGCCTTCTTGGTTTCTATGCTTTTTTAAGGGTTCAGCCAATGGTCTGCCACCTTATTTAATCAAAAACATCTATGGGTATATTATTTTTTAGGTCAAAATACAATGTAATCCCAACTTATATACCACACTAAAACCTCCCTCTCCATGATTGTCACCATCATAAATTATTTTTATGGTTTTTCCAAGCTCTTGTAAGGTGAAGATAAAATGTTATTCCAATATAAGGAAGATTAGAGGATTAAATGATACGCTAAAATTAGAAGAAGAGAAAATAATAAACTAGAGATACAAGTCAAGAGGAGCACTTTCATTGTTGGTAACTAAAGTAGTTGGTCTTCAAAAAATGGAAGGTTTAACCTTATTTGTCAATGAAAAATAGCTAGTGCCAGGATTATTCTTATGACAAGCCTTGATATTATGGCTAATGTTTTTGATCACTTCTCCATGTAGTACATGGAAAATGATTTTAGTTAAATTTAGTGAAAATAAAGAAGTGGGAATGATTTTAAACATCTACCCATGGTAAATCTACTAAACAAACATATTGAATAGAATAATTAAATAAAATTAAAGATAATAAAATTGAGTAGCTAAGCATACTATTTGATTTCAATTTAGAAGTTGTATTAGTAAGACTTGTAGTTTTTAGAGAAGGACGTGTGGAAGATGTCAAAGTTTTTGGTGGTGATGATGATGGATATATAGAACAAAAAATAACATATCTTCTATCTTACTTTGTAGATTTGCAATATATCTTAAACTCTTTGTTTCATGAAATAATAATTATATAATTGTAGCCTTGTTGTAAATAATAATTTTATGCAATCCTTGATGGATAAGTATCTCTAACATTGAAGTAGACAATCTAACATGTCAAAAGAATAGTAGTTGGTTGATCCTACTCAAATTTTCAAGATGGCTATAAGGAAAAAATAATTTTCCATTACCTATAGATACTCTAGTGTCCCCTTTGAATGACTTTAATAGAATCTATAAAGAATATAACAACCATGTAATCCACACTCTCAAAATTAGAGTGTAATATTACTTAAAACCATGTAAATATAAGGATTAAGTTTAGTATCTACCATATGGTAGGCATTTTCTCATTTTCAAAAACTCAACAATTTTAAGGATTATATAATAGGATTTAAGCTTCTTCAAAGTTAAAAATATAAATTGATATAATGGTATATGATAAATATAAAGTAAATGAATTAATGTTTGAGGATGATTTCGTCTCTAAGCCATGCATTTTTGGAACAAGGATGAAGAATCCCCTAGTCCTTAAGAAAGTCCAAATAGAGTTGATGTATAGTTGAAATTGTTGATGTGATGAGTACCAGTGGAAACCACCCCATATTTTGATATTTTTCATAGGTCAATTCTGCACCTACAGCTACAATGGCTGATGCATACTTTCGTAAGCTTGATATGTTATTCAAATCTCCTTCATCAAACCATATACTTGCACACTATCAAAATATCATCCAAATCATTGAATATATCATAAATTTAACTGATAAAGAAATATAAGACTCTAATAAAACTATGGAAATCTAGTAATCAATACCTATATGACATGATAAAATTATGGGAGGAAGGTTACAACATATACCAGATCTATGTAATGTTTATTAGTAGTGCAAATACTATAATTCTCAATCCTAAACTTTTAGTTACATAATAGCATATTAGATATTATAACTACTTGAGGAAGGGCACCTACAAAATAATTTAGTATATAAGCTTAGGTTTTCAAATAGAACTGATTCATGAGAGCAAACATGAAAATAGTAGTTTAATTTTACTTCAAAACTACTAGTTTATATTGTGGAATGGGGGTTTGTTTTGTGTTGAAAATTTACTTGAATGGTTAGTTTATCTTCAATTAAAAAATCCACCATCACCACATTAATACATAGTTAAAAGTAAATCTAGTATCTGAATAGTTTGACATAGTGTTGTACTCAATGAAAGTAATTAAAAGAGACATAATCAGTAGATAGTATAGTGTCGATAAAATAATATGTATTATGACACAAAGGAAGGAAATTTCCATTGGCTGATAAATAATATTATGTAGACATAGTAATATTATTAGGAAGTCTTGCTCACTTAAAAATAAAGGGTTGTTAATATTAGAATGGTGCCAACCATGTCATTTATAATTCATAAAAATGATCAGTTATAAATCATTTGCTTTGACTATATAAATATGTTGGTAAATTATAATTTAAGGAAAGGGGAATGGAATTATATTTGGAATCAAGAAAAATATAGGAATTATATTCACATTAACTAGAAAAAACCTTTTTGCTCTCAAAACTAGATTGGAAACTATGGTGCCCACTACAGTAGTCATAAAAGTGGTGCAGATCATAAACACATCTTGGTATTTAAACTTGCTATTACATTTAAATTCAAAGTTAAAGACATGATTGATTCATTGATTTTTCCACTTGAATATACTTCATCCATATGAGAATATAATCAAATTTAATAATGTCAATAGCCTCCCAGTAATAAAAGGAAAATTCTAAATTTTAGAGGAATAAAAAAAAGCATAATTTATAGCATCTGGGACTTGTTTCAAATAAAAAATTGATTCTCATATATACAAACTTAAAATTTTAACATTATTACGGTGTCATGTAACTTTATCATTTTATTAGTTTATCAAATTATTCACATAAGGGATCTAAAATCAAAAGAGTTATGACAGTTGAGGAAGAATCAATCATCAAATCTAAATATAGTGTAAATTATTTACATGTATGCAAAGTCAATGTTGTTTGTACAAGTTCTAGCTATGTGTCCCATAATAATGTATTCTAAAAAAAAAGCTAAAAAGTATATCTTAAAAATCTATGCAAGTGAGAACAATACACTAAAAAAGATACATCAGTACTTTTTTTTAAAAACACATATCCAACAATATCATGATAATGATTTCCTATAATTATTTTTCAAGATTATTGTGAAAATGATATTTCACTAGAATTCTCTTTACCTATGAATAATATGGCCATATGAGATTATTTAGAATGTTCTGGCTTGAGAAATTTTACATCCTTTCTCTTGTTGTAATTTATAAAAAATTTAATTAATAGTTCATCAATCTCATTTGATAGTTTAGTAGCCTATGTATCATTATCATAAACTCAAGATGAACATTAATATATGTTTCCCTTTAATATTATATTTGATCCTGTAGCATTAGTATATGTTATCCATAAAATATATATCATTGTTTAATAATGAATGAAACCATGATATAAAACATAGTACTATTAGTGTTGTGCTATTATAAAAGTTAAGTGCATCTATCACTTCCCTTATGTAGGATGAGCATAATAGTTAAAATATGAGTTAAGTTGATGAAACTAAAATGTTTGTGATTTGTATCTAATTGACACTTACATTAGGTATTACATTTGATAAATGATTCAACATGTGAGTATAGAATGTTAGAATTAAAAAAAATGTGATTTGTTTTATTTTTTTCATTTTTTTAAATTTCCCTATACATTAGGTTTTTTTTTTTTATGATTTTAGGTTTTGTTTTTATCTATTTTCCTACAATTTTTTATAAAGTGTATAGTCTTCTTAAAGATTTGTAACCATTATTTTTTTCCAAGGGAACAACATGGAATGTATTTTTTAGTTTTTTCTCCACTAAAATTCTATTTTGTTTAATAATTAATTTATTTTCTCACAAATATTTTATCCCTTTTGTCATATAAATAATTTGTTCTTAATATATGAGATTTAATTACAGCATAGTGGTAGCAGAGCTACAAATAATAATAATAATAATAATAATAATAATAATAATAATAATAATAATAATAATAATAATAATAATAATAATAATAATAATAATAATAATACATTGTAGCCTCAAATTCCAAACATATATGGGATATGTTTTGAGTATTAGCATATTCAAATGAAGACTCTCTTCAGATCTCAATAAATATTGGATTTTATAGAGAATGGATATATAGAACATTATAATGTAGTAGCCTTGGATGAAATTACATAGGCCAGAAAAAATCTATTGAAATAAAATCAAAATAATACTCATAAAGCACTTCTTTTCATCATACAAGGAGTTGAAGAAACAATCTTTCCAAGGATTGTAGCTACAACAAATTCAAAGGAGGCGTGGGATATAGTTACAAATTAATTTAAAGTTACAATAATGAAAGAGTTTTATGTTTCCAAATGTTAAAAAAACATTTTGAAAATTTTCATATGATTGATGCAGAAATTATGGGACAATTTATAACCCACACAATGGGAATAGTAAATCAAATGGAAATGAATAGTGAAAATGTAGAAGAGTAATATATTATTGAAAATATTCTTAGGATCCTTCCTTAAAAATGTGATCCAATAGTCATATCCATTAAAGAATCAAAGGAGTTATCAACTTTGACAACTAATGAACTCATGGGTTCCCTCCACACACATGATCAAATATTGAATAAATCAGCACAACTACCATTGAAGTAAGCCTTCAAAATCGAGGTAATAATTAAGTATAAAAGATTGGAGTTGGGATAATCTACTTAAAAAATATGTAGATGAATAAATAAATAAAATAAGTAGAGGATGTCATTTTCAAAAATGAGATCAAAGTTAGAGAGGTGGTAGAGGTATTTATGAAGAATGTAGTAATAATACTCAATCTAGAGGAAGATTATTTATAATGTATTAGAATAAAGGAAGAGTACGCCATATATATGATAAATTTAATCTTCAATCTTATCATTATCAAAAGTTATGTCATTAAGTTAAAGAATGCAAAAGAAATATAATTTAAGTAGAATAAACACAAAGCACAATATGTAAGTGAAGAATAAAATGTAGGTGAATGTGTGCTATTGAAATGAAACACAAATGATGAAAATCATAAATATATATAGTACTTTGATAGTGGGTATAATAATCACATGATAGGAAACAAATATTTATTCTATGATTTAGATGAAATCATCAATTTAGAGGTGTAGTTGGGAAAAAATACAACAACACTTATTATGGGGAAAGGGAAGATAAAAATTTTAACCAAGAAAGGAGAGAAGAAATGCATTTCATATGTATTCTACATTCTAGGTTTGAAACATAATTTGTTAAGTATAGGACAGTTTTTACAAAATGGGCATTCTATTAAATTTGAAAATGGAGGTTGTGTAGTTGTTGATGGATAAAATAGGTTGATTGAAAATTTTCACATGACTACAAACAAAATGTTTCCATTAAAATTTCATAATAATATGTGGTTAAGTTTCAAGGAAATTGTGAATGACACAACATGGCTATGGCACCTTATGTTTGGCCATTGAACTTTGTAGGACATGAAATTATTCATAAAAATATATCATAACAGGTCTACCTTTAATCAAAAGGCCTAATGAATAATCTGGGGGTTAAATTATTTGAAGGATTCATAAAGATTCATTTACAATTGGAGAAACATAGAGATATTTATAACTATTAAAACTAGTACATTCAGATGTATGTGGACCATTGTAAGTAAACACAATATGAAGTATGAGATACTTCATTAATTTTATTGATGATTATAGTAAAACAATATGGGACTATCCCATTGAGGTTAAATCAGATGCATTTTCAAATCTTAGATAGTTTAAGAAAATGGTTGGAGAACACAGTGGCTACTACATTAAAATTTTGACAACAAATAGAGGAAGTGAATGTATTTCACATACTTTTCATAATTATAGTGTTGAAAATAGAATTAAACTATAGTTAAAAACAAGGTATACACCCTATAAAAATGGTGTAGAAGAGAATAATAATAGGAAAAGGTAATGCATGGAGGGCCCATTATCCACTCCAGTTAGTTCATTCAAACATTTGTGGTCGTATGCAAATAAAGAGTTTGGGTAAGTCATCATATTTCATTACTTTTATTGATGATTACTCACAACAGTGTTGGGTTCATTTTTTGAATACCAAAGGTGAAGCTCTTGAGATATTCAAGAGGTTTAGAGCCCTCGTAGAAAATCAAAAAGGGTGCAAAATGAAATGCTTAAGGACTGATCATGGAGGAGAATTTTTTTCAAAAGCATTTCAAGGTTATTGTGATATGCATGGCATTAGAAGATAACTCACCACTGCATACACACCTCAACATATTGGTGTAGCTAAAAGGAAGAATCATATAGTGGTGGAGATGGCACAAAGCATGATATAAACAAAGGGATTAAGTAATTCTTTCTAGAGAGATGCAATTGCTATAGCACCATATATTCTCAATTGGAGTCCCACTAGTGCACTTGACAAGATGACTCCGTATGAAGCCTGGTATGAGAAAAAGCCAAATGTTAATTATTTCAATTTTTTTTCTTTCTTAGCCTATGTTCATGTTCCTGATCAAAAAAGGAAAAAGTTAGATCCCAAAAGTGAGTCATGTATTTTTGTTGGATATAGTGAGGAAAGTAAGGCTTATAGGTTATATAATCCTCTCACTAATAAGCTTATTGTGTCAAGAGATGTTATTTTTGATGAAGGGGGAGTTTATGGTCATCAAGAAAGCCATATGGAGAAGTCAAAATCTATTTTAAATGAAGTTATTATGGATGATATTTATCTTGAGCAGTCCACTAATATTTTTGTTTCAAGTGCTACAACTCCACCAAGTAACCTTTCATCTAATTGTTCAATTCCAAGTGTAAGTCCAAATTCAAGGCCTAGTTCTACAAGGAAGGTAAGAAGATTGAGTGACATTTATCAAAGGAGTTCAAATCAAGCACATGAATAAAATCCAAGAGGTGAGACACTTAATTTTTCTTTACTTACCAAGGCTGATTTTGAACCATCATGTTTTGAAGATGCATATACTAATGAGGTTTAGATGCAAGCAATGCAAGAAGAGATGGATTCTATTAACAGGAATGACACCTGGAAGCTTACAAAGATTCCACATGATGAGAAGATGATTGGCACCAATTAGGTCTACAATACTAAGTGTAAAAGTGATGTAAGTGTTGAAAGGCATACGGCAATATTAGTTGCTAAAGGCTTCACACAAAAGTATGGCATTGATTATGAAGAGACATTTGCACTAGTAGCAAGATAAGAGACCATTAGAATGCTGATATCATTAGCAGCTCAAAATAATTGGAGCATCCATCATATGGATGTGAAAAGTGCCTTCTTGAATGGGTACTTAGAAGAAGAAGTATATGTGGAATATCCACAAGGTTTTGAAGTGCAAGGAAAAGAAAATCATGTTTACAAGTTAAATAAGGCTTTGTATGGCCTCAAAAAGCACCAAGAGCATGATATGCTAGGATTGATCGATATTTTCAAGAGAATGGCTTTCAAAGAAGTAAGAGTTAACCTACCCTTTACTATAAACAAGAAGGTAATGATATTTTGATTGTAAGTTTGTATGTTCATGACTTGTTGTATATGGGTCGCAGTTCTATGATGAAGGATGAATTCAATGTTTTAATGATGAATGAATTTGAGATGAAAGATTTAGTTCTTATGAAATATTTTTTAGGAATGGAGGTTTATTAGAAGGAGAATAAAATTTTAATTTTTCAAACAAAGTATGCTAAAGATATGTTGAAGAAACTTGATATGGTTGATTATAAACTAGTCTCCACTCTAGTTTCTCATGGAGTTGTGTTGTGTAGAGATGATGGTGCTGAAAGAGTTGATGAGATGACCTATAGAAGTATTGTTGGAAGCTTAATGTTTTTAACTCACACAAGACCTGATATTGCTTATTCAGTTTCACTTATTTCAAGGTACATGACAGAGCCATCAAAAATACATATGAAGGCAGTGAAGATAATTTTGAGGTATGTGAAAGGCACTCTAGATTTTGGTATTCATTACTACACTTCTAAAACGTTCAATCTTGTTGGTTTTAGTGATTCTAATTGGGGAGGTAGTTTGGATGACTGAAAGTCAACATTTGGGAATTATTTTTCTTTTGGTTCTAGTTTGATTACTTTGAGCTCAAAGAAGCAAAGTATACTTGCCCATTCTTCTACAGAAGCAGAGTATGTTGCAGTCACTTCAGCAAGTACACAAGCATTATGGCTTAGAAAACTTCTTGAATAATTTGGAGAGATTCAAGTTCAGCCCACAGTTATTTTTTGTGATAACATTAGTGTTATTAAATTGGCCAAGAATCTAGTCCATCACAACAAGACAAAACATTTTGATTTAAAACATCATTTTATCCAAGATTTAGTGCAAATTAAGGTAGTAGAATTGAAATACCTCAACACTAAATAACAGTTGGCAAATATCATAACGAAAGTAGTTGCAATAAATCAGTTTTTGACACTCAGGGATCAAATTGTGAGCCCTCTTAGCATCAAGGGAGAGTATGCTGAAAAGTGATGCTGAAGTGCAGTTCACTCAGTTGTATTTTTAGACTATTAGTGTAAATTTAGTTTGCATAAACAATTTTTTGTGGAGCTAAATTTAGACAGTTACTTATTTTTTATTTAATATATTTTTTAGAAAAAATAAAGCCTTAGAAAGGCTAGAGTTAGTTTTAGTTGATATTACACGCAAATTATTATTTTAATAAATTTAAAATATTTTATTCAATAATTAGAAAATCATGTTCACATGCAATTTTATTAATACATTGTAATTGATTTTTATTTTCAAGAAGAAAAAAAATGATTACAATTTTTTAAAGAAATATTTTTATTTTTGTAACTCTTAAAAAATGAATTATGATTTAATATCATAAATCTTTTTAAAACGCAATTTAGTATTTATGAATATTTAAATTATAATTTAATTTAAATCCATTTATTTCATCTAGAAATTGGATCAATTAACATTGAAATGCATGCCTATACCAAAACACCAATAGAAAGATGCATGACAAGGCTCTCGAAAATAGGCACGGAGATTCGTATCATGATTCTTTATATATATATATATATATATATATATATATATATATATATATATATATATATATATATTCCAAACTTTCAATATATGTAGACGTTTTGAAAGTACAAGTAAGTATATATATATATTGAAAACGTCTACATATATTGAAAGTTTGGACTAGCCGTATTAAGATTGAAAACATGGAATTATTGTTGTTTTAACCGCTTCGTTGTAAAGAGGTTGCGTTGTTTGAACCATTTCTTTGTAAAGGATTGGCGTTCTTGGAACCGTTCGAAGAGTGGATCGCAACATTATTAAAAATTAAAATTTTGAAATAATAAGTTTTCTAAGAACTATTTAAACATCATAAAACATGACTACTGAATATGGTTTCCGGGAAGTGTAATCCTGCATAATATTTTCGTGATTTCATCTGTGGAAAATGTCAATAATTCAACTGCATAACAAAATGTTGTTAGATGTTCAATGTATATAACTTATATTTTGGGTAAGCACGGAAAAAATATCATTCAAGTAAATAAAACCATCTGCATGGATTTACCATTTCCAAAATGAGTAGGCAAGCAATTGAACATCACCTGCCATTAAATTGAAATGGAAGTCAATATCAATACGTTTGTTGTTGAGTTCAAATCACGGCATGATAATGGGTTAATTTATCCCGACATTATAAAAAAATTGAAAAAATAAATACTAAACTTTCTAAGAATTATTTAACAGATTAAAGATCATAAAATTTGAATGCTGAGTATGGTTTCCGGGCAGTGTAAATCCGAATAATATTTTTCTGGATTCATCTAGAAGTCAATTGCATTAAAAATCATTTGCATAACAAAGTGTTCAAAGAGTTATAAAGGATATAATTTACGTTTTGAAGAAGCACAATAAACAATCATTCAAGTCGACAAATCAATGAAGGAATTTTTTCTCGAAAGAGCGAGTAACCTTCCATTACAACGTGTTGAATAGGTATTCCATTGGCAGGTCTATAAGTTTAGTGCTATTTCAGTACATTCAGATGTAAATACTTCATTGAAAATGTCTAGGGTTCTCCTTACAAACGCTATTGTGGCACCCCCTAGTTGGTCCCTCTTGATGTTATTCGTTGGGCTGATGATGACGTCCATGGTTGTTATTTCCTGCGCTTCCGGAAAGGATAAGAGTAAGAAGAAGAAGAGCAAAAGTGCGCAGACTCATATTGCGCAGAGTAAGAAGAGTAAGATGAAAAGTCCGCAGACTGATTTTTGGTTTGGAGGCAGTGGTGGAGGTGGAGATGGAAATGGAGGTGGAGATGGAAATGGAGGTGGAGATGGAGCGTATGGCGGCGGTGGAGGCGGAGGCGGAGGCGGAGGGTGTGGTGGAGGTGGAGGAGGAGGTGGAGGCGGAGGGTGTGGTGGAGGCGGAGGTGGAGGTGGAGGCGGAGGCGGAGGCGGAGGGTGTGGTGGAGGCGGAAGCGGAGGGTGCTGATGAAAAATATTCTATCTGGGGTTGTTATATACCACTGGTATTTAATTATATTTGTTATAGGCGGATAGTCATTTTTAGAGATTATATATGACCAAAAAAAAAGAATTGTTGTATAATTTTATTCACTTCTGGATATTCATAGTGCTCTAAGGCAAAAGATAGAAATAATTTTCTCAAGGATTTCTCTAAATTTATAAAATATAGATAAAAGATAAAGATATAACAATTGTTGTACTTGTGGTTAGCCGTGATAAGCTTGTAATATTTTGATTGTTTTAGTATATTGTTTTAATAATTTTCAAAATAATTGTTTTACAATAATATCTTTTATAATTATAATGGGTTTGATATTATCTTGTTTTTGATACTTGATTTCTTTAATTACTTTTATGTGTGCCCAAAATGTTAATAGTTTATGTTATAATGATTTTGTTTTCTGATATACGTTTGTCAAATGCAGCCGATCTCTTTTTTAGTTGAAATGTTTATATTTAGAAATATTTATTTAATTCATTAATAAATAAATATTACTATACTTAATTTAAATATATTTAATTTAATTTTAAATAATATTATTTTATCAATATAAAAATAAATATATTAAATGTTATCAATATTATTGATTATATTGTATGTTATCAATATTATTGATTATATTGTATGTTATCAATATAATATACAGAAAAAAAGTGTTATGTAAGATCGTATTAATGATGTATGCATGTCCCTCACTAAAGTATAGTATATAAAATATTTATAAAGTATTTAAATATTATTAATCTGATTTTTATTTACTTTATTAATTAATTTTTCCAGTCATTCCACGAATTTTACTTGGGAACTGTTCGGCACTACATTAATTGCACTAAAAAGCATGCTAAAACTCTAATGATAAGGCCAACATGTTGATACCATCCATCTTGCATGTCATTCTGATTGTTTAATAAGATTAATGTAAAACTGAAATGTGGAACCCAAATGAGTGATCTTCCGGTATTCCTCTTTACATTTTGAACTTTTAAAAGTCTATTATATGGAACTGAGTTTGACTGTATCCTTGTTATTTAAAGGAATGCAAACTATAGTCACTATTTCTATGAAATTTTTAATTAATTTAATGATTTTTTGTTCAATTATTACATTCTTTCCCTCAATCTGTTAACTTTTTCCATCTCTCAAGTTCTCTTTTGCAGTAGTTTGAATTCACTTATCAAAATTTTGAAGTTTGAACTATTTTAGAGATCTGATTTGCTAGCCAGTAATGTAATACAACTTTGAAAAAGATGAGTATAATGTAGGTATATGATTTTTTTGAAGATTTTTCAATGGGTGTATGACTGTAATAATGTTCACTCAGTACAAAAAAATAAGGGTGTTTTGAGACAATATTAGAGATAATATTTAAATAAATCATCTCAAATTGAGATTAAAAATAAATAAAATGTATTGTCTCAAATATTATCTCAAAGTGAGTGTCTCTAATTATTGTCTCACTAGAGATGATATAGAATACTATTTCTTTTGTCTCAGATAATATCATTTTGTCTCTCTAGAGATGATAGAATTTTTTTTTATCTTTCAAGAAATAATATCATTTTAATCCCACCTATTATCTCTCGAGAGATAAAATGAATTTAATAAACAAAAAATAAAGTATCAATTTATTTTAATGCAATAAATCAATAAATACCATCAATGACACCAAAATATCTAGTGATATGTATTATTTGAAAAAATTAAAAAAAATTGGGTGGAATAATCTTGTGCCCACAACTTATGGGTCTAAAATCATTTTATTATATCAAAAAACATAAATACAAAAGGGTGCCTAAATGCCATTAACCTTTAATATATAATGGTAGAGGGATAAACTACAATATATCTATACAAAATCCATTCCTAGAACTATAGGATTCATCTAAAAACTTCATGATCCTTAGGTTTTTTAATCTTACTATACAAACTTTTCGTATTGTCACTGCTTTTAACTATAATTACAAAGAATTTACTCTTCTCATTTTGTTGATCTTTGTTCAAACTTGTTTCTATCAAATATAATAACTGACATGGATTTTAAAACATTTACAGGATCCACACATTAATATTACTCTCAAAGGGGGACAATGATTCCAGTAATGTAAAATAAATGATTGATTCAAATGTTAAAGATGGTTATATAGATAAAAATCATAAACAAGTACCCTTTCATTATCCTCATCATAACATCCTGACAACTTCACAAGGCTTCAGTGCTAAACATTGGCCATCAATGTCACTTCATTTATAAAATCCTCCTTTCCTTGTGTGGACTTCAAAATTAGTTTAGTCATTGTTATTTCCTTTAAGTCTTTTGTTTTTCCCTGAAATATAAAAATTTGAATTAAAGATTTATGTGTCTTATTAGATATATTTCAACATCTATGGGTACAAACATTAACCCCAACATTGGATGGAGACTCAATTGGTTTTCCATCTACGCTAAAAAATTTGAAACTAATTTTTTCCTGCCCTGTAGGGCCCTCTGAGTGCGACCAGAGTGATCACGGATCCAATGGAGGATACTTTCGTTGGTAGTGCCTCTAGGGACTAGAACCTAAATCTGATAGAGGACATTACCTCCAATAGATGGAAGAAAGCATTAATAGGTGAAAAGATGTGTTCCACTAAAAACATGTCAAGCCTCCCTATCAAAAATGATTTCACTAAGGGTACAGCCCTGACTATCCCAGATGATCTCTTTGAGGAAATCATGGCATCCATGGACCTTGCATTGGTAGGTAAGTTTTTCTCCTTCCGTCCTAATATTGAGATGGTTAGGAAATGTGTTTTGTCTCGGTGGAGAATTAAAGGTAGTGTTTCGATCACTACTATGGCAAGAGGCTTATTCCTATTTAGATTTACAAATAGGGAGGCTATGATAGCTACTCTTGCTGGAGGACCATGGCTATATGGTTCACATTCACTTGCTTTATGTTCATGAAAACTGGGATATGACCCCAACTCGGACCTCAGTAAGTCTACTCCTACTTGGGTAAGATTGCCAGGGTTCACATTGGAATTTTGGGATGAAATTTTTGTTACGGCTATTGGTAACTCTATTGGGCAATACGTCACTATAGATCATACAACCAGAATGCAATCCAGATGTGTGTATACTAGATTATGTGTCACTATAGAAATTAATCAGACCCTCCCCACGTCTATAGACTTAAACTCTAAATATGGGACTTGGACTCAGCCGATCATATAATAAAATGCTACCACTTTCTATCAAATATGTAAAAAAAGGGACATGTAATGACCCAATGTAAGGCAAAGCAAACTGGAAGGAAAGATGATTCTTCAGTTGAAGGTGAGGATCAGTTGAAGGTGAGGATCAGTCTCACAAATCCATAAATTATGGTAGTCAGGGAATTGGGGGTAATACAAAAAACCATGATATTACTGAAAAGGTTAGGGAAAAGGCTAGTAACGAGGAGGTCTCTTGTAATGGGGAAAAAACTATCCTAGAGGAAAACAACAAGAAAGTTTTGGATAGTGATAGTCAGAAGATTTTAATAGACAGAGTTAACTCTTTGGATCAACAGACCAATAAGTCTAAGGAAGGAGAAATATGTGCCCAACTGATAGATGGGGATAATGCAGAAGCCAAAGTGTTAAGAGATGGTCAGGTGGAACTAACTCCAAAAATAGTAGACACTGAGAGAGAAGAAGCCTTACATTTAAACACAGATATTTTCCATGCCCTAAAAGTCGATGACCAAGTAGGCAATTATCCAATAACAGGTGAAACATGACAAAATGATAGTAGCAATGAACAAGAAGAATGGGTTACCCCAAAGAAAAAGAACTGTAAAGGTAAAAAGTTTGTAGATGTTGGTAGTGATCCTAAATGAGGGAGACCAACCCTAAGAGAAATAAGATAGAGAGAGATTGCCAGGGAGATTGCTAGTGGTAAAGAAAAAACATTGGAGACCCATCTCCTCAAATCCTCTAAATGATAATTTTATCATGGAACCTAAGGGGCTTTAACAGTCCTTCAAAATAGTTTGAGGTTAAAAACTGCATTCTAGATAATAAATTAGATATTTTATTACTCCAAGAAGTCAAGATGAATGAGGAGAGTTTTAAGAGAATAGGTGACTAAATATGGCCGAAGGCTACTTTTTGCATTAGTCTAGTTGAAGGGGCTTTAAGTGGGATTGTTACTAAGTGGAATAGTGCTAAAATTTAGGGAACTCCTATAGCTTATAATAAACATTTTTTGATTATCAACTTTTGTTTGACCTCCTTGAAATGGTTGTTGATGAATGTCTACGGCCTAAATAACAGAGCATTGAGGCAAAACTTATGGAAAGATTTGAGCAGCTTCAGGATTAACTCCCAAAACACTAGATGGATGCTAGCTGGAGACTTTAACACTCTGTTATACCCTTCTAAAAAATAGGGTGGGATTATTGATTACTCTGACAGCATGTTTGACTTTCTTGAATTTATAAATGATTGGGGATTGTTGGATATTCAATTGTAAAATCAAAATTTCACCTAGTCCAATAGAAGAAGGGGAGATCAAATGATTCAAGTCAAGTTAGATATATTCCTTATCTCGAGTAATTAGAATGATTATCATAATATGAATGTGTAGGCTTTTCCTAGAACCATGTCTGATCATTGCCCAATCCTCCTCAGTTGGAGAGATCAGGGACAATGTGGTCCTTTTCTCATCCATTTTGAAGCTATGTGGACCAAACATAAAGACTTTAGACAAATGGTGGCCCAATGGTGGAAAATTCCTATCTAGGCCAGTCCTATGTTTAGGTTAGTGAAAAAACTCTAGCATATCAAACAAGAAGTTTATGGATGGAATAATTACAGCTTTAGTTAGGTCTTTCATGAGAAGAAAAACATAGCTAAAAAACGTACAGATATTTAGTAGCGGATGGCTCAATGTGATAATTTAGAAGACACTTCTAAAGAAGAGAATTTCCTTACGTTTGAATGGAAGAATCTTATGGATAGAGAAGAGGTTTTATTGAAATATGATTCTTGAGTTCAGTAGCTCAAAGAGGGGAGTAGGAACATGACCTTCTTTCATCTTTTAGCCATGAAGCACAGGAAGGCTAACTCCATAACAAAGATATGTTTGGATAATGACAAAATTATAATAAAAGATAATAAGATAGGGGAACAAGCTACGGATTTCTTTTAGATTTTGCTAACTAAACAAAATATTTATGATGGGAATGATGGAACTATGAACCAATTCATTGATAAAATCACCTGTTTGATAAATGAGAAAGATAATCTAGAGATGCTAAGGCCTATATTTGAGGAGGAAGTCCATGCTATTTTATTTTCAATGGGTGCATTCAAAGTCTTGGGTCCTGATGGCTTCCCTCCTATATTCTTCTAGGAATATTGAGATATAGTGGGAATGGATATTACTAGTACTATACGTGACTTCTTCAGATCAGATATACTTTGGAAATAAGCTAATAATACTTTCATAGTACTTATTCCTAAAAAGTCATAGCCCACACACCTTACAGATTTCAGACCTATTAGTCTATGTGACACTGTTTATAAGCTCTACACAAAAGTGCTAGTTATGAGGATCCAACCTTTATTAGAAAAAATTATTTCCCATACCCAAAAAGGCTTTGTCCCGGGCTGCCAGATTCTTGATGTTGTGATCACCACTCTTGAGACTATTCATTCCATGGACAAGAGCAAAATCCCTATTATGGCTCTTAATCTCGACATTTTTAAAGCATATGATAGGGTCTCTTAGAATTTTCTATTTCAAGTCATCAAGAAATTTAGATTTAATGATAAAATGTCTCGTCTGATATGAAACGTTGTCTCTTCTACAAAATTTTTGGTTCTAGTCAATGGGATCCCTCAAGGGTTCTTCTCTTCTTTGAGAGGAATCCACCAAGGGGACCCTCTCTCCCCTTATTTATTCATCATAAAGGTGGATGCACTGGCAAGATAACTACAAGCCAATATAGTCTCTAAACATTTAGTGGGCATTAAACTTGCTTCCTTCCTTTCTCCTATGGTGGTGCAGTATTTTGTGGATGATACCATTCTTTTTAGTATCTCCTCAATGATTAAAGCTAGGAGATGGAACAATATTCTAAATAACTATGCCATAGAGTCTAGGCAAAGCATAAATCTCTAAAAAGCAATGTGTACCTCTCCAATACTCCTAATGACCAAAGATGAATAATTATTGACAAACTAGCATGTGTTGAAGCTATCCTACCAGTGACCTATTTGGGTCTTCCCCTCATGGTCAAAGTGGTATCTCCTAGTTTTTGGAATGGAATTTTGGAAAGAACTCAGAAGAAACTTCTTGGGTGGAAAGGGAAACTTCTCAGCAGTGCTAGCAAAACGCAGCTTCTTTGGGCCTCTCTTCAAGGGATTCCTACCTACTTCCTATCTCTCTATAAAATTCTTGTATATTTTGTTGATAAATTGGAACATATTAAAGAAAATTCTTATGGATGGGACTAGAAGATAAACAGAGAATGTCTTTAGTTAAATGGGAAAAAGTGTGTCTTCCAAAATCACATGGTGGCCTCAATATTAGGTCTATTAGGAACATGAATAAAGCCCTTCTCTCTAAAATTAACTGAAACTTAATTCATAAAAATAATGATTGGGAGGAAATAATGTATGTGAAATATATATAGAACATTGATGGTTCTAACTTTCTTCAACAGATGGTTTTACACCAGGGATCTGTGATATGGAATAAAATGCTAAAAAGTAGAAGCCTTCTTAAGCAAGGAATTAGATGGAAACTAGGAAATGGTTGGCATATTAAATTTTGGAATGACATTTGGGTAAAGGATAAGGCCCTCATCACATAGGGAAACTATGGAGAGATTGTTGACATTGATACTCAATTTTTTAGAGATAAAGTTAGGGATTACATGGATAATAAAAATGGCATAAGGAGATGGAAAAATTTATCATATTATTGTCTTCATCAGCCTGAGCTCTTTCCTAGAGTTCTGAAGTTATAGCAGTTGATTCAAGGGATGAAAATCCCTCTCTTCCCATGTGAAGATGAACAGTAATGGTGGCTAGATAATAATGGATGGTTCTCTGTCAATTCTGATTATCAATTGCTGATTCTTGAGGCTCAAAATAAAGAGCTATGGAAAAAGGTTTGGAATTATAAACTTATACCAAAAATTAACATGTTTTGGTGGACTTCTGTTCATAAAAAAATCTTAATACAAGACAAATTTGAAAAGAGAGGGTTCATTCTGGTCAATAGATGTTATTTGTGCTATTCAAAAGAGGAAAAAAATTATCACCTTTTCATACACTGATTTTTCTTGGGAACATTGAGGCATAATCCTAAATAACTTTGGTGTTAAGTTGGTCTGTAACTCTGACTTGAAGGAAGTTATCTTCAGCTAGAATCCTACCTTTACCCATCCCAGGCTCATGGAATTATGGAATCAAACTCTACCTTGTTTGAGTTGGATTTTATGGAAGGAGTGCAACCACAATATTTTTAGGGACACTGCTAGAAATGACTCTCAAGTGTTTCTTTCTTTTGTTAAGACTCTTTTGGAAAGTGTCACCACTGTTCATATTTATTCTACAGAGAAACCCCTAAGCTAAGAAGAAGATCAAATTGCAACTAAATGGAAGGTTCTAAACCATATTCCTACTTATAACAATTCCAAAATTCTATAGAGACTTAATACTAAATGGATTCCCCCAAAACCTAACTGGATGAAACTTAACTTTGATGGGGCCTCCAAGTATGATGGTAAAGCCAGTGGTGGAAGGATTATAAGAAATGACAAAGGATGGATGATTGTTGTCTATGCTGGTGGAATAGGCTACTAGAGCAATAAATATGCTAAAGCAATGGCTCTCTTATGGGGGATAAAATTGGCTATATCCCTATGTATAAGGAACTTGAGTATATAGGGGGACTCTAAAATGGTAATCAATGTAGTTAATAAAACATTGAATGTGGGAATTAAATTAAAAGATATCATTACGAATATCCAATTTCTTTTGCAAAAGTTTTCCAAAGTGGATATTTCACATATTTACAGAGAGAGAAATAGTGTTGTTAATGCCTGTACCAATCTCAGCCAATAATTTTAAAATTGGTGATGTTAGCACCAAGTGGTTTAGATCCCTTTAAACATTAGGGATATTATCCTAAAGGAAATGAATTGTTGAGGATGAGTTAGACATATGAGAATGATAACTCTTTTAGGTGGTCCAATTGGAGGATACTGATGTGGATCTCAGAGTTTGATGCCTATTGTACTCTTTTGATGATCATTCTTGATTTATTGTACCAATGTGTTAAGGCACATGCACTTCATTATGGAGATCGTCAAGAAATAATTTTTAAGCATGGGAGGAGTAAATGTCATATCTGCATGATATTCTAAATTATGTGTTATCACATTATCATTATGCTTATTCAAGATCAAGGGCTTGTATTCACTTCAATTATGAAGGTGAAAGTTGGGTATTCTCTAGGTCTGGTCTGTAAATCCAAAATGGGGGGAAACAAATTTTGAATAGAACTAGTCTCCTGCTGTGAGTTCTAAGAGAATCCATTGGTTTGGCACTACTACAAAGAGGGTTGGATTAGTCCCCACCAAGAGAGGCTCAATGGGTTTGATGAAAACATGTCTAAGTAATTCATGAGGTCTTCGTTAAATAGGTGAATCACTGTTTGAGGAATTAGCTTTGAAATTTCTTAAAAGGTGATAGCTATGGCTACAGGCATGTCCATGTAGGGGATGAAGCTACAAAGGAAAACAAAAATCATGGACCTCTCTATCCATAAAATATTCCTGGGAGAAGGTGAAGAAATTGTTCCTTACCAAGGAGGATTTGAGAGAGCTAAATTACTTGAGCCGTGGGATAGAGTGTGATTCATCTTTATGAAGTACTTTACACTTGAAGGATGATTTACTAGGCTCTATAATTATCATCTCCCCTTGTTAAATCACTTTAGGCATAATGCTCTCATCAATTTTCCCTTTTATCTACTTTCCTCCCTAGAACATTTTATCTGTAGTGTGAGAGGAAAATTGGCAGAAAAACATTACATGAATCCTATCCCCCTCCACTAGGGCCTCATTTTATATTTCTATAATTTCCACCATGCCCTTGAGCCATCCAAGACTATTAGAATTGATAGAGGTGATATTTATTCTAATCCTTTGGCTAGTGATGTTGTTGATGAGCCCTATCTTACCCCTATTTTCAACAAAACTAAATAAGTCTCCTTCTTTACTCTTGAGGAGACCCTCGTTTACACCCCTGGCTCCTTTATGAGCATGAAGGGCAAGAAGAGGAAGGTTTATGCTGGGGAAGAGAGTGTTGGGGGGATCACTATGGGGACCCATAATAATCTTGGTAGGACCACTAGGGGTCAAGTTGTAAATCCTAGATGTCCACTAATGTTAGAAATGAGGGCTTTTCCTCTGGAGTTTGATGATCAGGGAGAATTACTGACAAAGCTGATCCTAACGCTAGGATTATTATCTATTCAGAGAGTGCCTCAGAGGAAGCCACCAAGAAGGAAGAGTACAAGGATTTGGAAGTCTAGGAAATCTCTGAGGATATTGAAGGTAAGTAGGAGACAAGGGAATTTGAGGCTATTACAGGGGATGGTGCTGACATTGTATAAAATGCTAAAAAGGAGAGAAAGATGTATGTGGAGGAAGCTGACAAGGAAACTAGAATTGAGATTAGTTTGAAAGATAAAAAAAATTCCTTGAAGGGTTGCATATAGAAACTAGATTAGAACTTCACCACTGGGCTCTAGATTTCTATTCTCCTGAACATATCTATGCTGAAAGAATTGGGAAATACTATGTCTATTGTCAATGTAGAGAAAACTAAGATACTAAATGACCTCATTAAGTCTATGGTTATGTAAGAAGAGATTTCTCTATCTTTTATTTTTTTGTTTCTTATTTTATTTTAGTTTCCTAGGTCTGTTGGTACACTGATCATGTTGTTTCTTTTCGGAAGACATCTTTTGGTTTGATTGCCTTCTTGGTTTCTATACTTTTTTAATGGTTCGGCCCCTGGTCTAGGACCTTATTTAATCAAAAACATCTATGGGTATATTATTTTTTAGGTCAAAATACAATGTAATCCCAACTTATATACCACACTAAAACCTCCCTCTCCATGATTGTCACCATCATAATTTTTTTTTATGGTTTTTCGAAGCTCTTGTAAGGTGAAGATAAAATGTTATTCCAATATAAGTAAGGAATAATAGAGGATTAAATGATACGCTAAAATTATAAGAAGAGAAAATAATAAACTAGAGATACAAGTCAAGAGGAGCACTTTCATTGTTGGTAACTAAAGTAGTTGGTATTCAAAAAATGGAAGGTTTTACTTTATTTGTCATTGAAAAATAGCTAGTGCTAGGATTATTCTTATGACAAGCCCTGATATTATGGCTAATGTTTTTGATCACTTTTCTATGTAGTACATGGAAAAAATTTTAATTAGATTTAGTGAAAATAAATAAGTGGGAATGATTTTAAACATCTACCCATGGTAAATCTACCAAGCAAACATATTGAATAGAATAATTAAATAAAATTAAAGATAATAAAATTGAGTAGCTAAGCATACTATTTGATTTCATTTTAGAAGTTGTATTAGTAAGACTTGTAGTTTTTGGAGAAGGACATGTGGAAGATGGCAAAGTTTTTGGTGGTGATGATGATGGATATATAAAACAAAAAATAACATATCTTCTATCTTACTTTGTATATTCCCAATATATCTTAAACTCTTTGTTTCATAAAATAATAATTATATAATTGTAGCCTTGTTGTAAATAAGAATTTTATGCAATCCTTGATGGATAAATATCTCCAACATTGAAGTAGACAATCTAACATATCAAAAGAAGAGTAGTTTGTTGATCCTACTCAAATTTTCAAGATGGCTATAAGGAAAAAATAATTTTCCATTACCTATAGATACTCTAGTGTCCCCTTTGAATGACTTTAACAGAATCTATAAAGAATATAACAACCATGTAATCCACACTCTCAAAATTAGAGTGTAATATTACTTAAAACCATGTAAATATAAGGATTATGTTTAGTATCTACTATATGGTAGGCATTTTATCATTTTCAAAAACTCAACAATTTTAAGGATTATGTAATAGGATTTAAGCTTCTTCAAAGTTAAAAATATAAATTGATATAATGGTATATGATAAATATAAAGTAAATGAATTAATGTTTGAGGATGAGTTCATCTCTAAGCCATGCATTTCTGGAACAAGGATGAAGAAGCCCCTAGTCCTTAAGAAAGTCCAAATAGAGTTGATATATAGTTGAAATTGTTGATGTGATGAGTACCAGTGGAAACCACCCCATATTTTGATATTTTTCATAGGTCAATTATGCACCTACAGCTACAATGGCTGATGCATACTTTCGTAAGCTTGATATGTTATTCAAATCTCCTTCATCAAACCATATCCTTGCACACTATCAAAATATCATCCAAATCATTGAATATATCATAAATTTAACTGATAAACAAATATAAGACTCTAATAAAAATATGGAAATCTAGTAATCAATACCTACATGACATGATAAAATTATGGGAGGAAGGTTACAACATATACCAGATCTATGTAATGTTTATTAGTAGTGAAAATACTATAATTCTCAATCCTAAACTTTTAGTTACATAATAGCATATTAGATATTCTAACTACTTGAGCAAGGGAACCTACAAAATAATTTAGTATATAAGCTTAGGTTTTCAAATAGAACTGATTCATGAGAGCAAACATGAAAATAATAGTTTAATTTTACTTCAAAACTACTAGTTTATATTGTGGCATGGGGGTTTATTTTGTGTTGAAAATTTACTTGAATGGTTAGTTGATCTTCAATGAAAAAATCCACCATCACCACATTCATACATAGTTAAAAGTAAATCTAGTATCTGAATAGTTTGACACAGTGTTGTACTCAATGAAAGTAATTCAAAGAGACATAATCAGCAAATAGTATACGGTCGATAAAATAATATGTATTATGACACAAAGGAAGGAAATTTCCATTGATTGATAAATAATATTATGTAGACATAGTAATATTATTATGAAGGCTTGCTCATTTAAAAATAAAGGGTTGTTAATATTAGAATGGTGCCAACCATGTCATTTATAATTCATAAAAATGATCAGTTATAAATAATTTGCTTTGACTATATAAATATGTTGGTAAATAATAATTTAAGGAAATGGGAATGGAATTATATTTCGAATCAAGAAAAATATAGGAATGATATTCACATTAAGTAGAAAAAACCTTTTTGCTCTCAAACCTAGATTGGAAACTATGGTGCCCACTACAGTAGTCATAAAAGTGGTGCAGATCATAAACACATCTTGGTATTTAAACTTGCTAGTACATTTAAATTCAAAGTTAAAGACATGATTGATTCATTGATTTTTCCACTTGAATATACTTCATCCATATAAGAATATAATCAAATTTAATAATGTCAATAGCCTCCCAATAATAAAAGGAAAATTCTAAATTTTAGAGGAATAAAAAATAAGCATAATTTATAGCAACTGGGACTTGTTTCAAATAAAAAATTGATTCTCATATATACAAACTTAAAATTTTAACATTATTACGGTGTCATGTCACTTTATCATTTTATTATTTTATCAAATTATTCACATAAGGGATCTAAAATCAAAAGAGTTATGACAGTTGAGGAAGAATCAATCATCAAATCTAAAAATAGGGTAAATTGTTTACATGTATGCAAAGTCAATGTTGTTTGTACAAGTTATAGCTATGTGTCCCATAATAATGTATTCTAAAAAAAAAGCAAAGAAGTATATCTTAAAAATCTATGCAAGTGAGAACAATACACTAAAAAAGATACATTAGTACTTTTTAAAAAAAAAACATATCCAACAATATCATGATAATGATTCCCTATAATTATTATTCAAGATTATTTTGAAAATGATATTTCACTAGAATTCTCTTTACCTATGAATAATATGGCCATATGAGATTATTTAGAATGTTCTGGCTTGAGAAATTTTACATCCTTTCTCTTGTTGTAATTTATAAAAAAATTAATTAATAGTTCATCAATCTCATTTTATAGTTTAGTAGCCTATGTATCATTATCATAAACTCAAGATCAACATTAATATATGTTCTACTTCAATAATATATGTTGCCCTTTAATATTATATTTGATCCTGTCGAATTAGTATATGTTATCAATAAAATATATATCATTTTTCAATAATCAATGAAATCATGATATAAAACATAGTACTATTAGTGTTGTGCTATTATACAAGTTAAGTGCATCTATCACTTCCCTTATGCAGGATGAGCATAATAGTTAAAATATGAGTTAAGTTGATGAAAATAAAATATTTGTGATTTGTATCTAATAGACACTTACATTAGGTATTATATTTGATAAGTAATTCAACATGTGAGTATAGAATGTTAGAATTTAAAAAAATGTGATTTGTTTTATTTTTTTCATTTTTTTAAATTTCCCTATACATTAGGTTTTTTTTTTTTTTATGATTTTAGGTTTTGTTTTTATCTATTTTCCTACAATTTTTTATAAAGTGTATAGTCTTCTTAAAGATTTGTAACCATTATTTTTTTCCAAGGGAACAACATGGAATGTATTTTTTAGTTTTTGCTCCACTAAAATTCTATTTTGTTTAATAATTAATTTATTTTCTCACAAATATTTTATCCCTTTTGTCATATAAATAATTTGTTCTTAATATATGACATTTAATTACAACATAGTGGTAGCAGAGCTACAAATAATAATAATAATAATAATAATAATAATAATAATAATAATAATAATAATAATAATAATAATAATAATAATAATAATATTAATAATAATAATAATAATAATAATAATAATAATAATAGATTGTAGCCTCAAATTCCAAAGATATATGGGAAATGTTTTGAGTATTAGCATATTCAAATGAAGACTCTCTTCAGATCTCAATAAATATTGGATTTTATAGAGACTGGATATATAGAACATTATAATGTAGTAGCCTTGGATGAAATTACATAGGCCAAAAAAAATATATTGAAATAAAATCAAAATAATATTCATAAAGCACTTCTTTTCATCATACAAGGAGTTGAAGAAACAATCTTTCCAAGGATTGTAGCTACAACAAATTCAAATGAGGCATGGGATATAGTTATAAATTAGTTTAAAGTTACAAATAATGAAAGAGTTTTATGTTTCCAAATGTTAAAAAAACATTTTGAAAATTTTCATATGATTGATGCAGAAATTATGGCACAATTTATAACCCACACAATGGGAATAGTAAATCAAATGGAAATGAATAGTGAAAATGTAGAAGAGTAAAATATTATTGAAAATATTCTTAGGATCCTTCCTTAAAAATGTGATCCAATAGTCATATCCATTAAAGAATCAAAGGAGTTATCAACTTTGACAACTAATGAACTCATGGGTTCCCTCCACACACATGATCAAATATTGAATAAATCAACACAACTACCATTGGAGTAAGCCTCCAAAATCAAGGTAATAATTAAGTATAAAGGATTGGAATTGGGATCATCTACTTAAAAAATATGTAGATGAATAAATAAAAGAAGTAGAGGATGTCATTTTCAAAAATGAGATCAAAGTTAGAGAGGTGGTAGAGGTATTTATGAAGAATGTAGTAATAATACTCAATCTAGAGGAAGATTATTTATAATGTATTAGAATAAAGGAAGAGTAAGCCATATATATGATAAATTTAATCTTCAATCTTATCATTATCAAAAGTTATGTCATTAAGTTAAAGAATGCAAAAGAAAGATAATTTGAGTAGAGTAAACACAAAGCACAATATGTAAATGAAGAATAAAATGCAGGTGAATGTGTGATATTGAAATGCAGCACAAATGATGAAAATCATAAAGATATATAGTACTTTGATAGTGGGTATAATAATCACATGATAGGAAACAAATATTTATTCTATGATTTAGATGAAATCATCAATTTAGAGGTGTAGTTGGGAAAAAATACAACAACACATGTTATGGGGAAAGGGAAGATAAAAAATTTAACCAAGAAAGGAGAGAATAAATACATTTCATGTGTATTCTACATTCTAGTTTTGAAACATAATTTCTTAAGTATAGGACAGTTTTTACAAAATGGGCATTCTATTAAATTTGAAAATGGAGGTTGTGTAGTTGTTGATGGATAAAATAGGTTGATTGAAAATTTTCACAAGACTACAAACAAAATGTTTCCATTTAAATTTCATATTAATATGTGGTTAAGTTTCAAGGAAAGTGTGAATGACACAACATGGCTATGGCACCTTATATTTGGCCATTAAACTTTGTAGGACATGAAATTATTCATATGAAAATATCATAACATGTCTGCCTTTAATCAAAAGGCCTAATGAATAATCTGAGGGATAAATTATTGGAAGGATTCATAAAGATTCATTTACAATTGGAGAAACATAAAGATATTTAGAACTATTAAAACTAGTACATTCAGATGTATGTGGATCATTGTAAGTAAACACAATATCAAGTATGAGATACTTCATTAATTTTATTGATGATTATAGTAAAAAAATATGGGACTATCCTATTGAGGTGAAATCAGATGCATTTTCAAATCTTAGATAGTTTAAGAAAATGGCTGGAGAACACAGTGGCTAATACATTAAAATTTTGACAACAAATAGAGGAAGTGAATGTATTTCACATACTTTTCATAATTATAGTATTGAAAATAGAATTAAAATATAGTTAAAAACAAGGTATACACACTATAAAAATGGTGTATAAGAGAATAATAATAGGAAAAGGTAATGCATGGAGGGCCCATTATCCACTCCAGTTAGTTCATTCAAACATTTGCGGTCATATGCAAACAAAGAGTTTGGGTAAGTCATCATATTTCATTACTTTTATTGATGATTACTCACAACAGTGTTGGGTTCATTTTTTGAATACCAAAGGTGAAGCTCTTGAGACATTCAAGAGGTTTAGAGCCCTCATAGAAAATCACAAAGGGTGCAAAATGAAATGCTTAAGGACTAATCGTGGAGGAGAATTTTTTTCAAAAGCCTTTCAAGGTTATTGTGATATGCATGGCATTAGAAGATAACTCACCACTGCATACACACCTCAACATAATGGTGTAGCTAAAAGGAAGAATCATATAGTGGTGGAGATGGCACAAAGCATGATATAAACAAAGGGATTAAGTAATTCTTTCTGGGGAGATGCAGTTGCTATAGCACCATATATTCTCAATTGGAGTCCCACTACTGCACTTGACAGGATGACTCCATATGAAGCCTGGTATGAGAAAAATCCAAATGTTAATTATTTCAATTTTTTTGCTTTCTTAGCCTATGTTCATGTTCCTGATAAAAAAAGGAAAAAGTTAGATCCCAAAAGTGAGTCATGTATTTTTGTTGGATATAGTGAGGAAAGTAAGGCTTATAGGTTATATAATCCTCTCACTAATAAGCTTATTGTGTCAAGAGATGTTATTTTTGATGAAGGGGGAGTTTATGGTCATCAAAAAAGCCATATGGAGAAGTCAATCTATTTTAACTGAAGTTATTATGGATGATATTTATCATGAGCAGTCCACTAATATTATTGTTTCAAGTGCTACAAATCCACCAAGTAACCTTTCATCTAATTGTTCAATTCCAAGTGTAAGTCCAGATTCAAGTCCTAGTTCTACAAGGAAGGTAAGAAGATTGAGTGACATTTATCAAAGGAGTTCAAATCAAGCACATGAAGAAAATCCAAGAGGTGAGACACTTAATTTTTCTTTACTTACCAAGGCTGATTTTGAACCATTATGTTTTGAAGATGCATATACTAATGAGGTTTAGATGCAAGCAATGCAAGAAGAGATGGATTCTATTCACAGGAATGACACTTGGAAGCTTACAAAGATTCCACATGACAAGAAGAAGATTGGCACCAATTAGGTCTACAATACTAAGTGTAAAATTGATGGAAGTGTTGAAAGGCATAAGGCGATATTAATTGCTAAAGGCTTCACACAAAAGTATGGCATTGATTATGAAGAGACATTTGCACTAGTATCAAGATAAGAGACCATTAGAATGCTGATTTCATTAGCAGCTCAAAATAATTGGAGCATCCATCATATGGATGTGAAAAGTGCCTTCTTGAATGGGTACTTAGAAGAAGAAGAAGTATATGTGGAACAGCCACAAGGTTTTGAAGTGCAAGGAAAAGAAAATCATGTTTACAAGTTAAATAAGGCTTTGTATGGCCTCAAACAACCACCAAGAGCATGATATGCTAGGATTGATGGATATTTTCAAGAGAATGGCTTTCAAAGAAGTAAGAGTTAACCTACCCTTTACTATAAACAAGAAGGTAATGATATTTTGATTGTAAGTTTGTATGTTCATGACTTGTTGTATATGGGTCGCAGTTCTATGATGAAGGATGAATTCAATGTTTTCATGATGAATGAATTTGAGATGAAAGATTTAGTTCTTATGAAATATTTTTTAGGAATGGAGGTTTATCAGAAGGAGAATAAAATTTTCATTTTTCAAACAAAGTATGCTAAAGATATGTTGAAGAAACTTGATATGGTTGATTATAAACTAGTCTCCACTCTAGTTTCTCAGGAGTTGTGCTGTGTAGAGATGATGGTGCTGAAAGAGTTGATGAGACAACCTATAGAAGTATTGTTGGAAGATTAATGTTTCTAACTCACACAAGACCTGATATTGCTTATTCAGTTTCACTTATTTCAAGGTACATGATAGAGCCATCAAAAATACATATGAAGGCAGTGAAGATAATTTTGAGGTATGTGAAAGGCACTCTAGATTTTGGTATTCATTACTACACTTCTAAAAGGTTCAATCTTGTTGGTTTTAGTGATTCTGATCGGGGAGGTAGTTTGGATGACTGAAAGTCAACATTTGGGAATTATTTTTCTTTTGGTTCTAGTTTGATTACTTTGAACTCAAAGAAGCAAAGTATACTTGCCCTTTCTTCTACAGAAGTAGAGTATGTTACAGTCACTTCAGCAAGTACACAAGCATTATGGCTTAGAAAACTTCTTGAATAATTTGGAGAGATTCAAGTTCAGCCCATAGTTATTTTTTGTGATAACATTAGTGTTACTAAATTGGCCAAGAATCTAGTCCATCACAACAAGACAAAAATTTTTGATTTAAAACATCATTTTATCCAAGATTTAGTGCAGATGAAGGTAGTAGAATTGAAATACATCAACACTAAATAACAGTTGGCAAATATCATCACGAAAGTAGTTGCAATAAATCAGTTTTTGACACTCAGAGATCAAATTGTGAGCCCTCTTACCATCAAGGGGGAGTATGCTGAAAAGTGATGCTGAAGTGCAGTTCACTTAGTTCTATTTTTAGACTATTAGTGTAAATTTAGTTTGCATGAACAATTTTTTGTGGAGCTAAATTTAGACAGTTAGTTATTTTTTATTTAATATATTTTTTAGAAAAAATAAAGCCTTAGAAAGGCTAGAGTTAGTTTTAGTTGATATTACACGCAAATTATTATTTTAATAAATTTAAAATATTTTATTCAATAATTAGAAAAGCATGTTCACATGCAATTTTATTAATACATTGTAATTGATTTTTATTTTCAAGAAGAAAAAAAATGATTACAATTTTTTAAAGAAATATTTTTATTTTTGTAACTCTTTAAAAATGAATTATGATTTAATATCTTAAATCTTTTTAAAACGCAGTTTAGTATTTATGAATATTTAAATTATAATTTAATTTAAATCCATTTATTTCATCTAGAAATTGGATCAATTAACATTGAAATGCATGCCTATACCAAAACACCAATAGAAAGATGCATGACAAGGCACTCGAAAATAGGCACGGAGATTCGTATTATGATTCTATATATATATATATATATATATATATATATATATATATATATATATATATATATATATATATACACACTTGTACTTTCAAAACGTCTACATATATTGAATGTTTGGAATATATATATATATGTATGTACACACTTGTACTTTGAAAACGTCTACATATATTGAAAGTTTGGACTAGCCGTATTAAGATTGAAAACATGGAATTATTGTTGTTTTAACCGCTTCGTTGTAAAGAGGTTGCGTTGTTTGAACCATTTCTTTGTAAAGGATTGGCGTTGTTGGAACCGTTCGAAGAGTGGATCGCAACATTATTAAAAGTTAAAATTTTGAAATAATAAGCTTTCTAAGAACTATTTAAACATCATAAAACATGACTACTGAGTATGGTTTCCGGGAAGTGTAATCCTGCATAATATTTTCGTGATTTCATCTGTGGAAAATGTCAATAATTCAATTGCATAACAAAATGTTGATAGATGTTCAATGTATATAATTTATATTTTGGGTAAGCACGGAAAAAATATCATTCAAGTCAATAAAACCATCTGCATGGATTGATCATTTCCAAAATGAGTAGGCAAGCAATTGAACATCACCTGCCATTAAATTGAAATGTAAGTCAATATCAATACGTTTGTTGTTGAGTTCAAATCACGGCATGATAATGGGTTAATTTATCCCGACATTATAAAAAAATTGAAAAAATAAATACTAAACTTTCTAAGAATTATTTAACAGATTAAAGATCATAAAATTTGAATGCTGAGTATGGTTTCCGGGCAGTGTAAATCCGAATAATATTTTTCTGGATTCATCTAGAAGTCAATTGCATTAAAAATCAATTGCATAACAAAGTGTTCAAAGAGTTATAAAGGATATAATTTACGTTTTGAAGAAGCACAATAAACAATCATTCAAGTCGACAAATCAATGAAGGAATTTTTCCTCGAAAGAGCGAGTAACCTTCCATTACAACGTGTTGAATAGGTATTCCATTGGCAGGTCTATAAGTTTGGTGCTATTTCAGTACATTCAGATGTAAATACTTCATTGAAAATGTCTAGGGTTCTCCTTACAAACGCTATTGTGGCACCCCCTAGTTGGTCCCTCTTGATGTTATTCGTTGGGCTGATGATGACGTCCATGGTTGTTATTTCCTGCGCTTCCGGAAAGGATAAGAGTAAGAAGAAGAAGAGCAAAAGTGCGCAGACTCATATTGCGCAGAGTAAGAAGAGTAAGATGCAAAGTCCGCAGACTGATTTTTGGTTTGGAGGCAGTGGTGGAGGTGGAGATGGAAATGGAGGTGGAGATGGAGCGTATGGCGGTGGTGGGGGCGGAGGCGGAGGGTGTGGTGGAGGTGGAGGAGGAGGTGGAGGCGGAGGGTGTGGTGGAGGCGGAGGTGGAGGTGGAGGTGGAGGCGGAGCCGGAGGCGGAGGGTGTGGTGGAGGCGGAGGCGGAGGGTGCTGATGAAAAATATTCTATCTGGGGTTGTTATATACCTCTGGTATTTAATTATATTTGTTATAGGCGGATAGTCATTTTTAGAGATTATATATGACCAAAAAAAAGAATTGTTGTATAATTTTATTCACTTCTGGATATTCATAGTGCTCTAAGGCAAAAGATAGAAATAATTTTCTCAAGGATTTCTCTAAATTTATAAAATATAGATAAAAGATAAAGATATAACAATTGTTGTACTTGTGGTTAGCCGTGATAAGCTTGTAATATTTTGATTGTTTTAGTATATTGTTTTAATAATTTTCAAAATAATTGTTTTAGAATAATATCTTTTATAATTATAATGGGTTTGATATTATCTTGTTTTTGATACTTGATTTCTTTAATTACTTTTATGTGTGCCCAAAATCTTAATAGTTTATGTTATAATGATTTTGTTTTCTGATATACGTTTGTCAAATGCAGCCGATCTCCTTTTTTAGTTGAAATGTTTATATTTAGAAATATTTATTTAATTCATTAATAAATAAATATTACTATACTTAATTTAAATATATTTAATTTAATTTTAAATAATATTATTTTATCAATATAAAAATAAATATATTAAATTGTAACTTCTCCTTATTGATTATATTGTATGTTATCAATATAATATACAGAAAAAAAGTGTTATGTAAGATCGTATTAATGATGTATGCATGTCCCTCACTAAAGTATAGTATATAAAATATTTATAAAGTATTTAAATATTATTAATCTGATTTTTATTTACTTTATTAATTAATTTTTCCAGTCATTCCACGAATTTTACTTGGGAACTATTCGGCACTACATTAATTGCACTAAAAAGCATGCTAAAACTCTAATGATAAGGCCAACATGTTGATACTATCCATCTTGCATGTCATTCTGATTGTTTAATAAGATTAATGTAAAATTGAAATGTGGAACCCAAATGAGTGATCTTCCGGTATTCCTCTTTACATTTTGAACTTTTAAAAGTCTATTATATGGAACTAAGTTTGACTGTATCCTTGTTATTTAAAGGAATGCAAACTATAGTCACTATTTCTATGAAATTTTAAATTAAGGGCTAATTTATGAGCATGAAGGGCAAGAAGAGGAAGGTTTATGCTGGGGAAGAGAGTGTTGGGGGGACCACTATGGGGACCCATAAGAATCTTGGTAGGACCACTAGGGGTCAAGGTGTAAATCCTAGATGTCCACTAATGTTAGAAATGAGGGCTTCTCCTCTGGAGTTCGACGATCAGGGAGAATTACTGGCAAACCTGCTCCTAAGGCTATGATTATTGACTATTCAGAGAGTGCCTCAGAGGAAGCTATCCAGAAGGAAGAGTACAAGGAATTCGAAGTCTAAGAAATCTTTGAGGATACTGAAGGTAAGTAGGAGACAAGGGAATTTGAGGCTATTACAGAGGATGGTGCTGACATTGTAGAAAATGCTAAAAAAGAGGGAAAGATGTATGTGGAGGAAGCTGATGAGGAAACTGGAATTGAGATTAGTTTGAAATATAAAAACAATTCCTTGAAGGGTTGCATATAGAAACTAGAGTAGAACTTCACCACTGGGCTCCTAAATTCTATTCTCCTGAACATATCTAAGCTGAAAGAATTGGGAAATACTATGTCTGCTGTCAATGCAAAGAAAATTGAGAAACTAAATGACCTCATTAAGTCTATGGTTATGTAAGAAGAGATTTCTCTATCTTTTATTTTTTTATTTCTTATTTTATTTTAGTTTCCTGGGTCTGTTGGTACACTGATCATGTTGTTTCTTATCAGAAGACATCTTTTGGTTTGATTGCCTTCTTGGTTTCTATGCTTTTTTAAGGGTTCAGCCCCTAGTCTGCCACCTTATTTAATCAAAAACATCTATGGGTATATTATTTTTTAGGTCAAAATACAATGTAATCCCAACTTATATACCACACTAAAACCTCCCTCTCCATGATTGTCACCATCATAAATTTTTTTTATGGTTTTTCCAAGCTCTTGTAAGGTGAAGATAAAATGTTATTCCAATATAAGTAAGGAATATTAGAGGATCAAATGATACGCTAAAACTAGAAGAAGAGAAAATAATAAACTAGAGATACAAGTCATGAGGGGCACTTTCATTGTTGGTAACTAAACTAATTGGTCTTCAAAAAATGGAAGGTTTTACTTTATTTGTCATTGAAAAATAGCTAGTGCCAGGATTATTCTTATGACAAACCCTAATATTATGGCTAATGTTTTTTATCACTTCTCTATGTAGTACATGGAAACTGTTTTTAGTTAAATTTAGTGAAAATAAAGAAGTGGGAATGATTTTAAACATCTACCCATGGTAAATCTACCAAAAAAACATATTGAATAGAATAATTAAATAAAATTAAAGATAATAAAATTGAGTAGCTAAGCATACTATTTGATTTCGTTTTAGAAGTTGTATTAGTAAGACTTCTAGTTTTTGGAGAAGGACGTGTGGAAGATGGCAAAGTTTTAGGTGGTGATGATGATGGATATATAGAACAAAAAATAGCATATCTTCTATCTTACTTTGTAGATTCCCAACATATCTTAAACTCTTTGTTTCATAAAATAATAATTATATAATTGTATCTTTGTTGTAAATAAGAATTTTATGAAATCCTTGGTGGATAAATATCTCCAACATTGAAGTAGACAATCTAACACATCAAAAGAAGAGTAGTTGGTTGATCCTACTCAAATTTTCAAGATGGCTATAAGGAAAAAATAATTTTCCATTACCTATAGATACTCTAGTGTCCCCTTTGAATGACTTTAACAGAATCTATAAAGAATATAACAACCATGTAATCCACACTCTCAAAATTAGAGTGTAATATTACTTAAAACCATGTAAATATAAGGATTAAGTTTAGTATCTACCATATGGTAGGCATTTTATCATTTTCAAAAACTCAACAATTTTAAGGATTATATAATAGGATTTAAGCTTCTTCAAAGTTAAAAATATAAATTGATATCATGGTATATGATAAATATGAAGTAAATGAATTAATGTTTGAGGATAAGTTCATCTCTTAGCCATGTATTTTTTGAACAAGGATGAAGAAGCCCCTAGTCCTTAAGAAAGTCCAAATAGATTTGATATATAGTTGAAATTGTTGATGTGATGAGTACCAGTGGAAACCACCCCATATTTTGATATTTTTCATAGGTCAATTATGCACCTACAACTACAATGGCTGATGCATACTTTCGTAAGCTTGATATGTTATTCAAATCTCCTTCATCAAACCATATCCTTGCACACTATCAAAATATCATCCAAATCATTGAATATATCATCAATTTAACTAATAAACAAATATAAGACTCTAATAAAAATATGGAAATCTAGTAATCAATACCTACATGACATGATAAAATTATGGGAGGAAGGTTACAACATATACCGGATCTATGTAATGGTTATTAGTAGTGCAAATACTATAATTCTTAATCCTAAACTTTTAGTTACATAATAGCATATTAGATATTCTAACTACTTGAGCAAGGGCACCTACAAAATAATTTAGTATATAAGCTTAGGTTTTCAAATAGAACTGATTCATGGGAGCAAACATGAAAATTGTAGTTTAATTTTACTTCAAAACTACTAGTTTATATTGTGGCATGGGGGTTTATTTTGTGTTGAAAATTTACTTGAATGGTTAGTTGATCTTCAATGAAAAAATCCACCATCACCACATTAATACATAGTTAAAAGTAAATATAGTATCTAAATAGTTTGACACAGTCTTGTACTCAATGAAAGTAATTCAAAGAGACATAATCAGCAGATAGTATAGGGTCGATACAATAATATCTATTATGACACAAAGGAAGGAAATTTCCATTGACTGATAAATAATATTATGTAGACATATTAGTATTATTATGAAGGCTTGCTCATTTAAAAATAAAGGGTTGTTAATATTAGAATGGTGCCAACCATGTCATTTATAATTCATAAAAATGATCAGTTATAAATCATTTGCTTTGACTATATAAATATGTTGGTAAATTATAATTTAAGGAAAGGGGAATGGAATTATATTTCGAATCAATAAAAATATAGGAATGATATTCACATTAACTAGAAAAAACCTTTTTGCTCTCAAACCTAGATTGGAAACTATGGTGCCCACTACAGTAGTCATAAAAGTGGCGCAGATCATAAACACATCTTGGTATTTAAACTTTCTATTACATTTAAATTCAAAGTTAAAGACATGATTGATTCATTGATTTTTCCACTTGAAGATACTTCAACCATAAAAGAATATAATCAAAATTAATAATGTCAATAGGCTCCCAGTAATAAAAGGAAAATTCTAAATTTTAGACGAATAAAAAATAAGCATAATTTATAGCATCTGGGACTTGTTTCAAATAAAAAATTGATTCTCATATATACAAACTTAAAATTTTAACATTATTATAGTGTCATGTCACTTTATCATTTTATTATTTTATCAAATTATTCACATAAGGGATCTAAAATCAAAAGAGTTATGACAATTGAGGAAGAATCAATCATCAAATCTAAAAATAGGGTAAATTATTTACATGTATGCAAAGTCAATGTTGTTTGTACAAGTTCTAGCTATGTGTCCCATAATAATGTATTCTAAAAAAAGCTAAGAAGTATATCTTAAAAATCTATGCAAGTGAGAACAATACACTAAAAAAGATACATCAGTACTTTTTTTAAAAAACACATATCCAACAATATCATGATAATGATTCCCTATAATTATTTCTCATGATTATTGTGAAAATGATATTTCACTAGAATTCTCTTTACCTATGAATAATATGGCCATATGAGATTATTTAGAATGTTGTGGCTTGAGAAATTTTACATCCTTTGTCTTGTTGTAATTTATAAAAAAATTAATTAATAGTTCATCAATCTCATTGGATAGTTTAGTAGCCTATGTATCATTATCATAAACTCAAGATCAACATTAATATATGTTCTACTTCAATAATATATGTTGCCCTTTAATATTATATTTGATCCTGTAGCATTAGTAAATGTTATCCATAAAATATATATCATTGTTCAATAATGAATGAAACCATGATATAAAACATATTACTATTAGTGTTGTGCTATTATACAAGTTAAGTGCATCTATCACTTCCCTTATGCAGGATGAGCATAATAGTTAAAATATGAGTTAAGTTGATGAAACTAAAATATTTGTGATTTGTATCTAATTGACATTTACATTAGATATTACATTTGAGAAATGATTCAACATGTGAGTATAGAATGTTAGAATTAAAAAAAATGTCATTTGTTTTATTTTTTTCATTTTTTTAAATTTTCCTATACATTAGGTTTTTTTTTAATGATTTTAGGTTTTGTTTTTATCTATTTTCCTACAATTTTTTATAAAGTGTATAGTCTTCTTAAAGATTTGTAACCATTATTTTTTTCCAAGGGAACAACATGGAATGTAGTTTTTAGTTTTTGCTCCACTAAAATTCTATTTTGTTTAATAATTAATTCATTTTCTCACAAATATTTTATCCCTTTTGTCATATAAATAATTTGTTCTTAATATATGAGATTTAATTACAACATAGTGGTAGCAGAGCTACAAATATGGATAATAATAATAATAATAATAATAATAATAATAATAATAATAATATTAATAATAATAATAATAATAATAATAATAATACATTGTAGCCTCAAATTCCAAAGATATATGGGAAATGTTTTGAGTATTAGCATATTCAAATGAAGACTCTCTTCAGATCTCAATAAATATTGGATTTTATAGAGAATGGATATATATAACATTATAATGTAGTAGCCTTGGATGAAATTACATAGGCCAAAAAAAATCTATTGAAATAAAATCAAAATAACATTCATAAAGCACTTCTTTTCATCATACAAGGAGTTGAAGAAACAATCTTTCCAAGGATTGTAGCTACAACAAATTCAAAGGAGGCATGGGATACATTTATAAATTAATTTAAAGTTACAAATAATGAAAGATTTTTATGTTTCCAAATGTTAAAAAAACATTTTGAAAATTTTCATATGATTGATGCAGAAATTATGGGACAATTTATAACCCACACAATGGGAATAGTAAATCAAATGGAAATGAATAGTGAAAATGTAGAAGAGTAAAATATTATTGAAAATATTCTTAGGATCCTTCCTTAAAAATGTGATCCAATAGTCATATTCAGTAAAGAATGAAAGGAGTCATCAACTTTGACAACTAATGAACTCATGGGTTCCCTCCACACACATGATCAAATATTGAATAAATCAGCACAACTACCATTGGAGTAAGCCTTCAAAATCAAGGTAATAACTAAGTATAAAGGATTGGAATTGGGATCATCTACTTAAAAAATATGTAGATGAATAAATAAAAGAAGTAGAGGATGTCATTTTCAAAAATGAGATCAAAGTTAGAGAGGTGGTAGAGGTATTTATGAAGAATGTAGTAATAATACTCAATCTGGAGGAAGATTATTTATAATGTATTAGAATAAAGGAAGAGTACACCATATATATGATAAATTTAATCTTCAATCTTATCATTATCAAAAGTTATGTCATTAAGATAAAGAATGCAAAAGAAAGATAATTTGAGTAGAATAAACACAAAGCACAATATGTAAATGAAGAATAAAATGTAGGTGAATGTGTGCTATTGAAATGCAACACAAATGATGAAAATCATAAAGATATATAGTACTTTGATAGGGGGTATAATAATCACATGATAGGAAACAAATATTTATTTTCATGATTTGGATGAAATCATCAATTTAGAGGTGTAGTTGGGAAAAAATACAACACTTTTTATGGGGAAAGGGAAGATAAAAATTTTAACCAAGAAAGGAGAGAAGAAATAAATTTCATATCTATTCTACATTCTAGGTTTGAAACATAATTTGTTAAGTATAGGGCAGTTTTTACAAAATGGGCATTCTATTAAATTTGAAAATGGAGGTTGTGTAGTTGTTGATGGATAAAATAGGTTGATTGAAAATTTTCACATGACTACAAATAAAATGTTTCCATTAAAATTTCATAATAATATGTGGTTAAGTTTCAAGGAAATTGTGAATGACACAACATGGCTATGGCACCTTATATTTGGCCATTGAACTTTGTAGGACATGAAATTATTCATAAGAAAATATCATAACAGGTCTACCTTTAATCAAAAGGCCTAATGAATAATCTGAGGGATAAATTATTGGAAGGATTCATAAAGATTCATTTACAATTGGAGAAACATAGAGATATTTAGAACTATTAAAACTAGTACATTCAGATGTATGTGGACCATTGTAAGTAAACACAATATCAAGTATGAGATACTTCATTAATTTTATTGATGATTATAGTAAAACAATATGGGACTATCCTATTGAGGTTAAATTAGATGCATTTTCAAATCTTAGATAGTTTAAGAAAATGCCTAGAGAACACAGTGGCTACTACATTATAATTTTGACAACAAATAGAGGAAGTGAATGTATTTCACATACTTTTCATAATTATAGTATTGAAAATAAAATTAAAATATAGTTAAAAACAAGGTATACACCCTATAAAAATGGTGTAGAAGAGAATAATAATAGGAAAATTATGAAAATGATAAGGAATATGTTCAAAGTAAAAAATATGCCCAAAGAATTTCAAGCTAAAGCATTTTTTTTGTGCAACTTAAATTTTAAATATATGTCTTACAAAAAGAGTATAGGGCATGATACATGAATAATATTAGGGAAATTATAATCCCAATATATCTCACTTAATTATTTTTAGGCATATTACACATGCACATGTTTCTAATGCATTGAGAAAAATGTTGGATGATAAAGTAGAAAAAGGATATTTGTTGGCTATAGTGCTGATCCCAAGGATTATAGATTGTAAAATGTAGTGACAAAGAAGTTAATTATTAGCAGAGATGTCAAGTTCTTAGAAAATCAAGCATGGAATTAGCAATCATAAAATAAGCAACTCTGGATCAACATTGAAAATAAAAGAAATAATATTCAACATTCAACTCCATGTATCAACATAAGATCGAGTACTAGACTAACTCAACCTTCAACTCCTTATATAATTCCTTTGCTTTCAATATCTCATGTTTCTTCATCACCTATATTATAGTAACAATAAATTAGAATGCCAAATATAAGGAGCTGCTATGATATCTATCAGGATATAATAGAGGTAAGTGAATAAATATAATTTTTTTTCATGCTTTACTAATTTTGATCCAATTGTTTTTTAAGAAGAAGTAACTAATGAAAAGTGGGTAAAATTAATGGAAGAGGAAATTTCATAAATAAATAAAAGTTAAAATTGGGGTCTTGTAGACATTCCAAAAACAAAACAATTTTTTGGATTAAAGTGGGTATACAATACCATGTAGAATCAACAAGGTAAAGTTGAAAAATACAAATTTAGGTAGGTATTCAAAGGATTTAAATAGAAATGAGACATAGACTATAATGAGGTGTTTAAACTAGTGGCAAGGATGGATACTATCAAAATAATTATCGCACTTGCATCCCATAAACGATGGAATATATTTCAAATGGATGTCAAATAGACATTCCTAAATTTAGTTTTGGAGGAACACATATACATTGAAAAACAACCACACTTTGAATTTAATGGAAAATAAGGTAAAGTTCTCAAACTAAAAAATACATTATATGGATTTAAACAAGCAACTAGAGTATGGTATAGTAGAGTTGATTCCAATTTTAAAAAGAATGGTTTTCTTAAATGTCATTCTGAGAACACTCTATTAATTAAGAAAAACTGGCAAGGAGAAATGATGATATTTTTTTTTATGTGGATGATTTGATTTATACTATAAACATTGAACTTATCTTTGAATAATTTTCAAGAGTAATGAAGATAGAATTTAAAAAGTCTTATTTGGGCATTATGCATTATTTTATTGGTATAGAATTTTTTAAAAAGTAGTGATTATATTTTCATTTATCGAAAGAAGTATGCTCTTGATATTCTAAAGAGATTTGGACTTGAAAATAGTAATCCTGCAATCACACCTATATCTATGGGAGTGAATTTGAGTAAGGAAGATGATAGTAGAAAGATTGATCTAACTTTGCACAAAAAATTAGTAATAAGTTTGATGCATTTAAAAACAATGAAGCCTAGTTTAATGTTTGTTATAAACTTGATTAGCATATTCATTGAGGATTCTAGAGACACACATTTCTAAGTAGATAAAATAATAATTAGGTATGTAAAGGGAATAGTTAATGATGGAATATTTTAATAAAGCATGGATTAGTTGAAAATTATTGGATACACTGATAATGATTGGGATGGAAACATTAGTGATATAACAATTACTTATGGATTTGTATTTCATCTTGGATTAGGTGAAGTTTCATTGTCATCAAAAAATCAACCAATTATTGCTTTGTGTATAGCAAAGGTAAAACATGTAACAAAAACTTTAGCATGCTATCATGTGCTTTGGTTCAGAAGGACACTTGAATAATTGATGCATCCACAAGAAGAAGAAGAAGAAAAAACAATTATTTTTTGTGATAATAATTTAGCAATCCCGTTATCAAAAAATCCAATCTTTTAAGGTAAAATAAATCATATAGCTATAAAATTTCAGTTATTCAAAGAACTAGAAAAAAAATAAAGAAATGAAATTGTTGTATTGTAGATCTAAGGAGCAAATCACTAACATCTTTGAAAAGCCATTGATGAAATAAGATTTAAAAATATTGAATATATGTCTAGGAATAAGAAGTTCCATAAATATGAATTTAAGGATGATTTTTTTTTTTTTTAAAATGATTTGTTTTATTTTTTTATGTATTAGTTTTTTTTATGATTTTAGTTTTAGTATTTAGTTGTTTTTATAAGTTTGTTTTTTGTCTATGAAGCACATGGTATTCTTAAAGATTTTTAACCATCCTTTTTATTCAAGGTAATAATATAAAATAAATTTTCTTGATTCCACTCCATTAAAATTCTACTATGTTCAATAGTTAATTTGTTTTATCAAAAATATTTTATCCCTTTCATCATATATTTTTCTTCTTGCAATATTGGATTTAATTAAAACTTAAAAATTGTCTACATATCTTAACAACTGCAGTTTCTTGACATATCTAGTTTTCCTTTGCTTTTCATACATAGGTGAGTTTCAAAATGTTGAGTCACTAGTCTGAAAAGATCACCGAACATCAATGGATTCACAATAAAAGAAACCACTTGAAAAACATTAATATGAGACTTTCCTACATGACTTACCATGGATACTAATTTTACATTTACAACCGCGTCTTCTTGCACCTATGCAATCCATGAATAAATTGAAACATTATATGTCAATCCAATCTATCTGTAACTAATATAAAATTACGCTTTCATATATCAAAAATTATGAATACTACTCCCTTAGATCTCTCATTTCCTTAGGTTCTCTTGGGTTTAGCCTTCATAATATTTAAATTCATATATGGGTAAGTGAGGTTCATTATTATTATTTTTATTTCAAACATACTATTACCTTTCCAACCCTAATTATTTTATAGTTTGAATAAGTTGCTTCTACACATCTAGGGCACTATGACCACTGGATTTTAAAATAGTAGAATTGGACTCTATATTCTTTTTTGGTAATTCAAATTAAGTTGGAATGTCGAACAATGAATGATATTTATTATTTTCCACATGTAAATTTTTTACGGCTATGGTGTCCCTAATATGGCAGAGCTTATCCAAAATTTACCCTCCTTTTCCCATTAACATACGATACAACCCAAAAGAGTACACAAACACTATTCAAAACATAGTAGAGGAACTATTAGTTTTGAAATACGATAAAACATTATTTTTAAAGTTATGGAGGATAAATGACTATATATTATTTATGAATTGATATTTAGATAAACAATTATAGTATTTTGCATGATTTTGGCAAATTTAGTAAATATCATCTCCATTTTATGTTGATTTCTAGTGCAACATCATATATGTGGATTATAATTTTCTTTAGCTAAGAATTCACATCAATTTTAAACTTAAATACTCTATGTTTCTTGGAAAAACATTCAATTAACCTATTCTTAATATTTGTGATCAATGTTATTAATCTTTTGTACCTTTCATCAAATGTGGTATTTGTTTCCAAGTTCAAAACTATATCAACTTCCTTTGATAGCCTCTCAACTACTTCTAGTTGTATTTGAAGATTATGTCTAGTAATATTTACCATAACAAGAACTAGTTTTTCAATATGAACTCTTCTTATTCATTACCATATGTTTCTTGTATGCACTTAAATAAGTCTGAATATATAACTTGATAGATTAAAGAAAATATTAGATGTGTTAACAAAGCAATTAAAATATTTTGAATACTTTGAAAATAATTATTTAGTAACACTAGCCCTATAATTTATGAAAACTATCCCAAGATGAAAAATATAAATAATATTAAAAAATTGAGTGCAATACATGACACATTCTTCAACCTCTAGAGTTCAGACATGTAATCTATGGATTTGATAATAATAAAAACCTTTCCAACATGAGGTTGTATTTGTAATCTTATATTTCTTTAGGATTAAGATATCTCAAATAAGTGTTTAATGTCATGGTATTTAGAAGAAAAATAGATCTAGCATTTATTTTAAACAACTTTTGTAAAATTAACTAGATACCTTTATTTGATTAATGACAACATTGATATTTTATATATGAGATCAAAGGAATTGTTCTTCAGAATAAACTTTTATGAACCTTGACAACACAGTAACACTAGTCTAGAGCCTATATTCACTTTCATAAACTCATTTTGGTCATATAATAATCCAAGTAAGGGGAATTTTGCCTTGAAATTTATAAATTTCCCTCAAAATCAACATTGTTATTTTTATTTTGGTGTTAGATCTCTTGAATACATATTCCTTAGGAGCACTTGATCAATATGTAAAAACTTATAAGATAAAGAAATGAAAATTTGAGGTTTTATATTTATCATTTATATAGGGACAACCACATCAAAAAGTATGACTCAATGAGTCTATAGTCATTTATAAAGTTTGACCAATTCAATGATAACACAACCAGTCAATTGAGTCACTCCTTGAGTCTAGAAAGGAAAATCAAATTATTCACTTAGATTGGCCTATGGCTCATTCATGCTCACCGAGTATATACACTCCAAATTTTTATAGTAAATGGCATCTCATCACAAGTTATATCATGAATTACCTCTGCCTAAACCAACAACTACTTCTCACCCCTACATAAATATCATATATATTATTTTAGAAGATATAACTAGATGTGGACAACAAGAATCAATTAAATTACTTCCTTACAAATCCCATTTACAAATTAGTACTTAAAACCCATAGTGTAATATAAGGAAAGAATATTACATGAGGACAATATCATAAGAAGAGAAAAACCATGAAAGATTAAGAAATATTATCTTACCAAACATAGGAGATAACAAAAATCCCTTATCAATATAATAACATCACAAAGTGATAATTTAATATACTATATACCAAATCTTCAACCAATTTGCACTCCATAGATGTCCTAGAACCAATATTCTTGGCACAAAAACATGTAAAAATGTAATAATACACCCATAATGTATCTCTAACATCTAATGAAATGAACACCATATCACTAGATATATTTTCTGATGAATTATACCATAATACACCATATAGATACATTTTTGAAATACATGCAAACAAAAAATGTCCATTAGAAGATAGAAAATTACAAATGTCTGACAAATGAAAAAAAACATAAGTTGATAAAAGTTATAAGATAAATGAAATAATTTATAGTTAGAATACAAATATCCTAGATGAAAACCAAAAATATTGTCATGTTTTTATATGACCATTTATGATACAATAGCTTAAAAAAGATACAAAATAAAATGTTTTGGTAGAAAGAAAAGATCTAACATTTGAAAAACATCTATTCATTACGATAAAAAGTTAGTTATAGATGTGTTACTATAGACATGTCATACTAGCCACAAGTAACATCCAATCAGACTTCATATTGATTTCTATCAAATAGTAAAAATTAATATTAAAAACATTGAATGTCCTAATTTCTTTCTCATATCATACATTAGTGCTCAAAATCATGTTGAGACATCCCTATGTGTGTTGCAACATGTAATGGTTAAGTGGTGCATGTATATACCTTAATGTATTAATTGAAATATTAAATGAATAATACAATTTATTATTTATGAGGTCATGATAATGTAATAATAAAGAATATTATTATTAATTTTGGAATTATTTGTCTAGGTTGGAATCATGACCTATGGTCAAAGATGCCAACCCATGTGATCAAATAGAAAAATTCAGACCCATGTAATGTGAGAGTTGGAAAGTTTCCCACTTCTCTAATGGTTGTATTAAAATGAGCATATGGATTTTACTATATTATATATATTTTTCATTATAAAATCTATTGTGGATGATTATGCATTCCAATCTATCCATCTTCGTTTGTGAAGAATTATGGAGAAGAAGTGAGAAGAGAAAGCTTGTACTAGGTTTATTGACTTTCTCAAATAATGAATAATATTTATGGGTTTTTTTACCTTTTATAAGTTTTATTATGTATATATTATTTTAGTTTCATGTATGTCTTGGATCTTGATCTCATATACAGATTTATTACTCAAATGCATTCGTTCCGCATCTTCTATCATAGTATGAGAGCCAGGTTGATATATGATCAAGAGGCAAGATCAAATATCAAGTTTTTGGCATTTTTTGAATCCCATATTCATCCTTATTTCAAGCTATGTTATGTTCATAAGATAACTTAATCTTATCTTTATATAGGAAGTAAGTTATTATACTTTTTTCTTCTCCTATAATCCTAGAGATCTCAAATCTGTACAATTTTTCATATTTTTAATGTATTTTCATGCCATAGATCTAACTAAGAATCATAAAATGGGTTGAAAATATGTTTTTTGAGCTCCAAAAATCTTTAAAATTACTCCATGTTATTCTAATGATCTTTTTGAAGGTGTTTGAATCTCTCCATTTGAATATATAGTAGCTAAAGACACTTGTAAGCTTCAAGTGAATCAAAAAGCAAGAAAATATTTTTTTGACATTATTGTATAAGATTTTATGGCCTCCTTTTTTAATTTTGTTTGTCAAAATATCCATTTATAACCTCTATTGAATGGATCTTATGTTTTAAGTAGATTTATTCCATTTTCTATCCACATAAAGCCTTTACAAAGCCTCTGAAGCTCTCCTCTCAATTTTATAAGTTGTTCATTCCTTCAAGCTTGCTTTGTACAACCTCCATAAAGGATTTTCAAAAAAATTCATAAAAAAAATTGTTTGATATCTTTTGCCTATTATTTTTGGTCCTTGAAGGGTTTTTTAATAATTTCTAAGCCTTCAAAATTCTCTCCAAACCCTACAAACCCTCACCTGAGTCTAGTTCATTTTTTCTCACCCTCAATTAATGCCCCTGTATAGATTTGTATGGTCATGAATGATGGAAAAAATATAAAATCATGAATTCTCAATCATTTTTTTAGATGTAAATAATTATTTCTTTTTTTATTTAATTTTTAAGCCTATTTGAACCTTTTTCAGATCCTAAAGAGCAAAAAAAACAAGTTATTGATTTTTTACTAGTCCTCTTAGGCACCATAGCTATAAAAAAAATTAAAATACCATTTTATAGTCTATAAATCCCAAACTTTGTCCTACCAATAGCTTTGGAGGGTAATTTACAAGTGTTTGCAAGTTGTAGTTTATTGAAAACAATTATCTCGATCTCCTATTATCCTCTGCTACTCTCCACCTACACCATTCCTCAAATTGGAGCATTATAAAATAAGAATTAAATGGGTATGTAATTTTTTAATTCAAAGTATTTAATAAATATGGTTTTTATTTAAACAGTTTATTTTCCACACAAGCAGTGAAACCCACACATGTTGTTTAAAATCCTTTAAAAAAATTAAATTTATGCTTGAATTTTATTATTTTAACTCATGTATATAGTTATATTTTATTTATATAAAAAAAATTAATAGAACTTAAAAAGGTTTAACTACAATCTAATGTATTCACTATGTTAACATGTTTAGTGGGTGGGTTGGCTTGCTTATTTTTCCTCGTACACTTGCATGAGATAGGTCTTGTGTTCAAATACCCTCAATAATGTATTTTGGTCAGACTTTTTTTATTAAAAAATATATTTTAATTTGTATGATTATTTACATGGGAACATATGGCGTGTTCCATAATTTGTTTGACTTTCGCCCTATCAACTGCTTGTTGACCATATTCATCTAACCAATCAATTTGTAGTTTTTGGCACATTTTAAACACATTATAAAGGTCATTTTTTATTTAAAAATTTATACTATATTTTTAAAAATAATTTAGTCAAATAGTGATTTTGTAACACTATTTATGACAATTGTCAGTAGTTTTTACGATACTTACAATACTAATTTTTCTTAAGTATTTCGATCAATTTGGTGTCCTTATATATTTTAAATTTGTTTTATAATACAATTTAGTATAAAATAACATTAAATTAACTATCAAAATTTAAAACCCCTCCATGTCAAAAAGATAAACCAAGGGTGGCAACCTTGGAAAGACTTAATGGCTTCACCTAGTTTTGTTTTAGACAAATCCCAAATGTTAAATGGGTAAATTTACAAAATTTGTAAAATGTATGTTAAAGTAAATTTATTGATATAAACCTATGGAAAATTTTTGTAAGGATTATAAAACCCTGACATAAAGGAATGTGACACTTAAACTTTCATCTTTGTTGCAATTGTTTGTGCTTTTCAATAATTTTGCAATCAACTAAGTGGCTAGTGTTGTTTACTCACTGAAATATGTATTTTTATTATAAAATAAAGTATAAAACACATTATAAATTGTGTTTTATAAGCCCTTTATTAATTCCAATTTAGTGTAAAATACAAACTAATACATTACCTGATTTGACATTGAGTAGTGCAATTTTATGTTTTTAGTAAAACATGTATCTTGATGTAAATCTAAAAGGGTGGATTTATACTTGGTATGTCTATTGTGTTAGTCTCAAAATAATTTATGAATGTCACATTATGAGTTAGTAATGCCTTACATAGTATCATTTTAAGTACTATCATAGTGGATATGGATTTACTGTTGTGTAAAACTACTAAAAGGCCCACCTAGTTTCTCCTACTACTATGATTAAATATTAATGGTGATTTTTATTTAACTATGGCATGGCCACTTATGATGCCATATCAATGATAAGAGTCTTCCCAGTTGGCATTATGTGTTTATACACTTTGACTCTAAAATGTTTTATTTTGTGACTTCCCTTTTGAGTTGTTGGAGAATGAGGCTAATATAAGCTATTTGTTCATACTTCATGATGATTTATTTCTCAGCTTATGAATAGATGGATTCCATACCATAGTTGTATGCTTCCAATGAAGAAGACATCCAAAGCATGTTGAGAATCTCTTTGTTATAGATAATGTCTTGATGAGTCAATTTATTATTGATTTAGTAACTTATTGTGTTCATGAATTTTTACTATTTATGATTAAATGAATTCATTAGCTGACCTATATGTGAACCTAGTTTAAGTAGTTGTATCTATGTTAAAACAACCTAGAACAACCTAGAAAGGGTGTTCAAATAAATACCTAAAATCAATGTTTTATGTATCAAAGACTTAGAGCCAATTTACTTATCATACAAGATATGAGAACAATAACCAGTATGAATAATTATGGTGCCTACATTACTTCTTAAGATCAATTTTATAAGGGCTTGATGTAAAAATCCACCATGCTTGGTTTTTCGGCTTATGGAGTCACTTCAAAATCAACCTGGATAAAATAGAAAAATTGTAAGTTTCACACAATTGGAACTTTATTATGTTTGTTTTTAGCTTCATAATGAATTATAAACTTCTTTTATCTCTATCAGGTCAATTTTTTTTTAATCAACTTCATTCCAAACCTGTTTTAATCCAAAATTATGCATAAAACATTTAATTTTTAACCAAAATATACTTTAAATGTTAATTTAATTTAGCATGTTATTCATATGGGTTTTTTTTATTTGGTTTCATAAGTATACCTTGTAGATGAGGAAATTGGCATTGGCTGACAATATGTTGTTTCTCCTTATGGAATAATTTTATTCATTATCATTTTGCCAATGGTTTATCATGTTGTCAATTAGTTGTGAAGTGTGCTAATGAATATGGTCTATGTCATCACCTTGGTGATTTTGCCATGTTACACTATTATTATCTTAACTATTTAAAATTCACTTTGTAATTTATGGTGGCCTTTATTCTATCTCATCATCATGAATCTTGTAAAGTGTTTCTTACATGATAAGCAACACACTAAATTTCTACACAAAAAATCATGATGTAAGTTTTTGCTAAAGCCTTGCATCCTTCTAAACTCTTATAAATGTAAAATAATATTGAAAATTGTGTCATATTTAAAATAATATTTTATATGAATTGACAAGAAATTTATGCATAAGGCTTGACGTAGAGAATAGTATGGTACCTAGATCACAATTTGAGAACTATTTGTATATTCATGTCATAATATGTGCCATTATAATAGTTTAGTAAAGGTATCTTGTTGTTAATGAACCCATTTCTAGGTTATTTCAAAATGATAACTAAAGTTATATCATTATATATTTTGATCTAAAAAGAAACAGAAATAAATAAACTTAATCATAACTTATGTTCTTACATTTTTCATAGGCTATGGAGAATAGACTAAAGGATTAAGAGTGTATGATTAATATTATATAAAAATCATTGAAAATAAGAATATTCATGTCCTTTAAAATTATTTTTGTGATCCTCCTATCAAACCTCATTTAATTTCATCATTTGATGAACCTAACTCTCCTATTTCACCTTATGAAGAAATGTATGCTTTGAGGAAGTTGATCAAATTTTGGACAGCTTAGAGTGTGAGGGGAAGCTCTATTCACTTGTTTTAAATATAAAAAGACCTAAGAGGGAAATATTATTAATTAAATTATCTAATCTTGATATTATTAATAATTGACTAGAGGTCAATAAACATAACATATTTTGATGACTATGTATGAATATGAGATTTCAAGATGTTAGATGAGAAATTAAAGAGAAGAATATTATTTTCAAATTTTGATCACATTATGATTATTTTTAATTTAAAAATGATTTATAATTTTATACATATCGTCATCTTTAATTTCAATAAGGTTTGCTAATTCTAATTTTTAAAAAGTATAGTTTATGCTAACATGCTTACATACTCTCATTTGAATGTTGTATCATTTGATTATTTATGTTAAAATGCTTATATACTTTCATTTTATATATAAAGTAAGTTTATGCTAACATGTTTGGATTATTTAATTTGATTATTGAATCATTTGATTATTTATACTAACAAGATTATATGCTTCATTTTGAAATGAAATTGTAAATGAAGTTTGCATTATTGGCTCTCCATCATTTAACTTATCAAACATTATATTCATACATCTCTGACATTAATTTTAGTCTTACATCTATTTTATTGGATGATTGCATATAATGTTAATCTATATTTGATGTATGAGAGGCTACATACTACATTTTTTTATTCCAATTACATATCATTAGAGAATTGGTGCATATTAAACTTGCAAAGTTTTGATACAACTTAAATGAGTTATTTCTAATAAGATATCTAAATGATTTAGTATCATATTATTAGTAAAATTATTGTATGTGCATCACATGACATATGGGGATGTTTATTTTATCAATATTGGAGATGTCCAATAATGAATTACATACAATTATTTATGTTTCCACTATCTTTGTAATCAAAGTAATGAACTTGTTTATGATGTAATGGTTCTAAGTTTACCTTATCATAGAAAAACATACATCATATTTTATATTTATATATGAGGTTATTGTGAGCCTAACCATTATATCATATCATGAATCCATTTTTATTTGATATGTACTAGAAGTTTTTGTAGGTGATAAAGTTATATAAATCTGGTAAAAGATATAGTGTAGCACATAAAAACTATGCATATTGAAGTAATGTATAGTCTATCTGAGATAAAATTCCTCGATGGTGGTTTTCATAATGTCCTATGAGCACATAGGTAGTATATATCTTCACAAACCGCTTAGTTCCACCAAGTCTTGTCAAATTTGTGCAATGTGAGGCCTCTCAAAGCTTCCATTGAGGGGAAATCTACATGGAAATGTCACTTCTCTTCCTTATAGATTTATTCTTCTCTATACTTATTCTCATTGTATAGCATTTTTAAATAATTTATGTGGTTTTTGGTAAACTTCATATGAAATTTTTACTTTTGTACCCAATACTTGTAAGCATATCAAGGTCCTTATGTTATAAAAGGATCTGATGTTTTTATGATTATTTATGAGAAACTATAAATGGTAATCTCATAATCATGCTATCCTTAACTTACTATAAGTATTTTATGGATTTTAATTCCTTTTGTTTCAAAATTTAACTTTTTCATTCAGAAGGTTTTTTTCCTTCACCTCCTAAACTCATCGTATATGGTTTATGGAGGATAATTCCTTTTGTTATGAAAGTGACTATTGTTGGAATATGTAATGGTTAAGTGGTGAATTTATGTACCCTTAATACATTAAATTATATCTATTTTAGAGATGTCACCTCCATAAATGATAGAATATTTTCATGGCCTATGGAAAGTTTGCACATTGGTGAAACATTTCCATGGATGTCATCACTACCTTTATCCACAATAAGTGTGATATATTTTTTCCTTTATTATAAATTAATGCATAATATGGATTGATATGTGCCTTAAAAATCCATATTTAACATTAAGGGGAAATTTTGTAACATGTAATGGTTAAGTGGTACATTTATGTACCCTTAATCCTTTAATTACAACATTAAATGAATAATACTCTTTATTATCTATGAGGTGATGCTCATGTAATAATAAAGCATATTATTATTACTGTTGGAATCATGACTTATGGTCAAATATTACAACCCATGTGACCAAGGGGACAAAGTCATCCCATGTAATGTGACCATTAAAAAGGGTCCCACTTCTCCAACATTCTTATTACAAAAGTTATATGGATTTTCCTATATTATAGGGATTTTATATAGTAAAATATAGTGTGGATGTTTATGCATTCCCATCTATCCATCTTGGTTTGTGAATAATTGTGGATAATAAGTAAGAAGAGAAAGTTTGTATTGGGTACATTGAGTTTTTCAAATAATGAATAATCTTTGTCGGTAATTTACCTCTTAGAGGTTTTTCCCCATATATCTTGTATTGTTTTCATGTATATTTATGATCTTGATCTCATATCTAGATCCATTTCTTGAATCAATTTCTTCTACATGTTCTTTCAATGTGGGGTATTATCCTATATGTAATAGTAATTTCTCATAGATTCATTTCCAGTCAACTTATAACCTAACAATGTGATAGTTTGGCCTTTACACACATTAAGTGGGGCACTTAAACAATTCCTAAAGTTCAAAAATATTAAGTAGAATGAATTAAATAATTAAATCAAATTAAATTCTTAAGTGAAATTTCCATGTGTAATTAGTGAAATTAAATTTTGCAAAAAAAATTCACTAAAAATTAGGTAATGATGACGTCATCATCCTCAAAATCAAAGATTTGAAAATATTTTAATAAATTCAAAAATAGAGAGTTATGTTTAATAAATGAGATCTCTATCTCAAATATTATTTACATGTCCCATCCTTAACTTAACTAGGGTTAGTTCAAACTCAATTGTGGTTAACACTGATCTAACTACCCTCGGGTTAGATTTAGTTTTATAAGTTATAGAAACAATACCTCACCCATTGATAAATATTATCTCTTGGTGTAAAGTTATCATGCAAAAATACATGAAAATGTTCCATTATTATAGTGTTATCGTGCCCATTACCTATGCCAAGCCAAGCCAAAGTCAAATCCAAACTCAACATTACCAAGATGATAAGGTGAGGTGGTGCAAAGAGATCCATTGAAAAAAAATTCTTGGTCACAAAACCGATTGATCAATTCATTAAAAACATACAACACTTGCTCTCATGGAAGGTAAAATTGATTTTTTTACTTTCACTTTTTAGTTACTTATATTGTTCACTATCTTTTTGAGTGTCTATGCTAGAGGTGTAAGTATTTATTAGTGTGTTTTAATTGAGTTTATTCAATAATAACACCACACTAAGAATCCCTCTTGGATTTTTATTTCTCACATAATGTAACACCTGATGAGACATGCAACTCACTCTTTCTCTTTATTATTTCTTGTTATTATTTCCTTTTAAAAAAATATTTTGTACGGTCATCATATGTTTTGATAAACTACTATTTTTATTCTAAATATTTTTAGTCATGTATGGTTATTTCCTATAAACATCATCTCAAAAATTAATTAATAGAATAATATATATCTTAATATTTATAGGTAAATTACTAAATCTTGTTTTTTGTTGTTTCTAAATTTTTAATGCTAAAACATGGCTGATACAGAGTTCACAATTTTTTTGTGTTAACTATTTTAATATAATTTTTTTACATATGTGTGACTTATAACTATGAAAATATTCCTAAAATTTAGTAAATAACTGATGAAATTTTTATATGCTATGGTCAAAACACCGATTTCTAGTTTTTATCTTTTTTTATGTTCCATTTTGTTTTTAACTTTGAATTTTTATTTTGTCTTTGATTTAGTGAGATAATAAAACATATAATAAGTTTTTTAAGTATTTTAAAGAAATAATAAACTAATTTTACATTTATTTTTTTGATTTGAAAACATTTCAAGAGACTTTCAGTTTTTTATAAAAGCCACAATTTCATTCACACTTACATTTTGATGCATAAAAATCATCTAAAAAATTTGTTTTTGTATTTGAATGTTTTCAAATACAAAAAAGGAATTAAAGGGTCCAAATTTAATTTCATATCTTATTTAGTGGTTTAAAAAAAAAATCTTAGACTAAGTAATCTTAAGAGGTTTTATTTATTTTTTATTTTTTATTGTTTGTTTTGTTTTCTTACATATTAGACTTTACACGTATGCTTTCTCCCCATCCATTTTAGAGAAATATAGTGACCAAAAGTGATTAATTTTTTGCCTTTTCACTTAGTCTAATCCTATAAGAAATGTCATATATGATCTCCCCAAGTTCAAATAACTTAGGTTATTTTAAAAATGGCCCTTAAACTCCTTATATTTTTTTTCTTTTTATGCACTCAGCTTGTGTTTGTGATTTTGTCAGCTCCCCATAAGTTATTCATGGGATTGTTGACCTAAGATTTCATCTCCCAACATCATTCTAACTATATTCTATGGTGAAATATATAAATTGAGTGTGATTCATTGGGATATTATTTTAACGGTTAAACTAACTTTGTTAATGATATCTACCTCAGAACAATGGCCTAATTTTGACATCACACTATAATGAGCAATTTGATAGATGTAGTGGCTATATAAAAGATAAGGTAGTTTTAAAAAAAATTAATTTACTTGGATATAAATTATGTGATTACATGTCTATTGTTAACCACACTTGAGACCATATGAAACATGTGAAACTTATAATTTTTAGACAAACACCACTTACCATAGAAATATTGTCAATGTAGGGAAAGTAGCCCAGATTTCCATATCACCAAATGAATTTTTAAGAGAAGGGGGAGCCCAAAATCCCCTAATTATTATGTGCATATAAATTTATTAGATTAACAAATTATTTCCTCTCAAAAAATAATATATAGATAAAATTTGACAATATAAAACAACCTTTTTAGCTTTTAGGGCTAATACGATACACTTAGGTGTTTCTATATCTATTTTATTTTACTTACATTATTTTGAGTCTAAAACTATTTTATTTATGAAAAACACATCAAAAATAAGACATGAACCAATTAAATATTTATACACCCTTTTTAGCCGAAAGAGGAGTTATTATATTCATTTGATACCATACTTTATCTTAAACATTTTTATGTGTTTTTCACTTGTTTTCAAATGGTATTGATATGCTACCCATTTCATCCTAAGTTTTTACCTTGGATTTTTTAAACAAAAACCATTTTCATACCTTTTAAGTGAGATAGCATCATTATGGTGCTAGTATTATTTCAAAACCTTTGCCTTGTGATAAATTGAGTTTGAAACCACGTATGCCTTTAGTCTAAAATTGGAATCATTATGCCATATATCTGGATCTATAACGTTTTCTATTTGAGAACCCAAATATTTTAAAAATAAGTTCAAATTTTATCTTGTGATGTTTAGATTCAAACATTCAGTGGTTTATACATATGATTCACTTATTTTTGGCTTAGGTGTTTACCTATTACTTTTTAATTTTGAAACATGGATTAATTCCTTGATTTCTTTGAAGATATTTTGCCTATATTTAAGAAATGGCCTCTTTTTCATGTGTCTCACATCTATTTTATTTCTTAGAATTAAGGTCAAAAATAAATTTTCAAGTACAACCTTAAGCACAATTTATTTACATTTGATTCTTGTTTATCATTTAGGCTTGAATGATTTAGTCATCATGCTTATTTTTTCTTACTTGAGATTTATTTTCCCTATTAGTTTTTGCAATATTTCTAAGGTCCAATGTCTTTTAACAATGGTTAAGTTTGTGTTTGAATTCATGTGCCTATTTTAATTCTAGGTGTTTCAAATTATTATATTAGTTAACTTTCCATTTTTACGTCAACCTAGTTGTTTTCAAGTCTAGATTTATGTTGTGTTTCGAAACTACTAACATTTTCATTAGTATTAAGATTTTGTTCATGTCATTTCTAGCCTAACATTGTGCTTTGATTCCAAATACCTAACAACATTTTTATGTTTTAAAACCTATGTGAGAGTGATTTGAAACACTTTTCTAGAAATCAAGATTCAACTTACCATTTACTTGACCATTTTTTAGAAACACATTGATGTTAGGGACATTTTAGGATGAGTTTGTCGTAGACAATTTTAGAGAACAACTCCATTCCTAGACTAAGTTTCTATACATACCAAGTTTTGACCATATGCCATTTATACCACATTTTAAGAGTTTGTAGAATTCTATACATTTACTTCATGATATGTTAGTTGTGTATTTGGATATGTCTCAATACACACATAGTAAAACCATGTATAATATAGATTATGATAACATGTCCATGAATGATATCTTTATTCAAGATCCATATGGAGATGATATATTTTGAGAGATAAATCCCTATCCTCCTTTCACTTCTCAATATCTGGAATAAATCCAAGATTTGTTAGCACATTACCTTATTAATACACCTCCATATCTAGGTCAAGAGCAAGAACAAACATCCCAATAGCTTACTAATGTGCTAACTATCATTAAATAAGTTAAAAAGTAACCATACTATGTCACCATGCCTTGAATTATGATTCACATTTGTTTGATAATCAATTGGAAAAAAAAAGGATGAGGTTTTATCTAGAGTCATGGAGGTAGGGGCTAAGTTTCTAGAAGACTTTCCTCATGAAAACCTACCTAGTCTAGTTATATTATTTCGTAATGTGTCTTACACCCAAACTATAGAACGTGCCTCTAATAGTTATCCTCAAGCATTCATGGTGATTTCATACAAAGATATAAATATGATTTCAAAGGAAAAATTCCCCATGGAAGATCAGTTCACATAAATAAAACAAGCATATCAGACCTATCTAAACCTATTATAAAATTTCAAAGCCATAGCCATATCTAATGTACCACTTATAGAGAAAACATATTATATAGGAGTGTCAGTTGATTTGATAGGTCTAGTTAATCTAGGTGTAGACCCATTTACCCAAAGTACTTCAGTAGGTGACATGATCAATGCTCCATTTATTGAAGAAGTGAATGTAGCCTCTACTCAATATAATGTTCTAAAAATAGTGGATAACACACAAGTTTCATGCAATACAAGATAAGGTGAGGCAACTACACCATCAAATAACCCTCAATAATAAGTGACTCTTACCAATACCAATATTAGTTCTTAATAGTAGGTTAAATAATGCCTACTTCCAAACCAAAATAGCTTACTACCGCTCCTCAACTAGCTACTTATTCAAGAACATAATAATAATGAATAATTAATTAAGTGTCGACCAATGTTTGGCCTCAAAAAATGATGAACGTTATCCTACCTCAATAGGTGAAAACTAATATTTGATGATAATAGAGAGAGTGTAACTCACCACCATAATAGAGGTATAATACTATGCCACCTCAATAGGGGAAATAAATGTTTCACTTCAATAAATAGTGACAAGTGTACATCAATAGTTACAAACAAATATACTATAATAATGGCCAAAATTATCTAATTAACAACATATTTCTATTGGTCAAAGAAAAATTCCAAACACCCAAAAAAAATCTTGTTTACAATAGGTGTTTTTTCAACTAGGAGGTAAAAATTTCCAACAAGTACTTATTAGGAAATTATTTCCTTTTATTCAACAAGTGCCATAATTCCAATGATAGGGCCTTGGTCAATAACAAGTCCCCTTTATTCATCTAGGTTTGACTATTCAACAAGTACCTACTCAACATCAATAGGTATATTATATTATATAAATTCCCATCCTTCCATCACAACCCTAATTCCCTTCAATCTAAGGCCATATATTGAATTTAAATTATGATACTTATCACCAATGTTTACAATCTCAATAGACATATCTTAATCCATGGATGCATATTCCTAGTCGATTCACTCATGAAACTAACATTCCACAAAAATAAATAGCTCTATTATACCTTAATCAAGGTAATCCACCTTTGAACACCCAACCACAACCTCAACCAAACACACGATCAAGTTTAGTGAACCAAAAACTACAAAAAATGAAATATGCAATTTCCACCATTTAAATATTAAATAATACAAATAAATTAAATTTATATGATATATGTTCATACCCACTTAACATGGAGTATATTTGGCTACCATTTATTCTAAATTATTAACTACCAAAATTTGATAAGTATAAGTGTAAAAAATAACCTAAGCCACATATAACAAAGTTCTTTATCACTTTCCAAATAGTGGCATATAGTGACATCTACCTACTCCTTTTATTTAATCAAAGACTAGCTACATACATTTTGGAAGGGTTTCTCAAGTTGTCAAAAATTTTAATATCTGACTTTGATGATCTTTCAGATAATTCTATGTAAACTTCCTCTTACAATCATGAGAATGAGATTTTAGTAGTAGATTTGAATCAAAATAAGTAAAAGGTTCATGATATAATTGGGAGATACTTATATATATGAAGAGTGATTGATAGTTCCTTCACCCATAATTTACTAGATAAATAAGTGGCAACTACGTTTATCAAAAATCTACATAATAAAATATCTTATCACTTGGAGATTTAGTTTATGAACACATTAAATAAGATTATTTATAAAGGATTACAGATTTAAAAGGACCTTATCAATAAAGGGATGATCAATTTGACCCCCTAAAACTAGAATTAAAGCCAAAACTAGAATGTAGGCCCAAGATAGAACCTAGCCTAGTCCAAGCATAAGAGTTTGCACCAACTCAAGCTAAAAACTATTAAAAATACAAACCATACAACCCATATAAGAAAAAATTAGGTAATGGATTAATTAAGTCACACCATGTCTAGATATTTCAAACAACATCTACTCAACCTATGCCATAAATGCATCTTGTTCTGCATCAGCAAAGTATCTAACAAGCATAATATACACTAAAACCTACATCATCTCATCAAATATTTTAGCCACCAACTTTGCAAACCCCTCCTCAAAAAATAAGGTTCTCTCCTAGAGTCTTCAACAACTTTGGAGAACTTATAAAATTAGTGTTTCATAATCTGGATATGGCAAATATAATTAGTTGGCTGATTTTAAAAAACTATCATAAAGGTATACCATATCTAGACTAGTATACATGGCCTGATTTATGTGAATAATATCATGTTCATTGACATTTTATATGTCATTTGTGTAGTTGAAACACTTTATTAAAAATATTTAGTAAAATGGGAAAATATATTTGGATAATAAAATATCTAATTTTAATAAAAATTAGAGTATCTACCAAAATTCTTCTCCACAACATAAAAATGCTAATTAGTAACATTGACAATGAAGGCAACCACAATAATAATAACAATAACAATAATATCAAAATTGATCATGAAAAATAAATAATATCAATAACACCAATAATGTCCTCCAAATGTAAGGAACTAAGGCCAAAATGATCCAAAAAACCAACAAACTTACCATGCAATTGCCCATGACTACAATAAAGTTATAGTTCATATTGTGAGAAAGCATGTATCTACTATTACCATCAATCCTAGAATAAAATTCCCATATACTAAGACCATTACCTGACAATGCAAATTAACATATCTAGGATGATAATCCTTCCTTGATATGAGACCATGGCCAAATATAATAATAACCAAGGATTGCCATTTTAGAACCTTATGCCACTAACTTTTCATTACCTTGAGACCATAACAAAGTACACCAAAAATAATGTTATCCTCTTTATCTCATCTTCATAATTTTATAGTAGTAACAGTCTTATATCTAATCTATATTATGTAATCACAACTCAGTAGTCTAATATTACCATCCCAGGCCCACAACCTCCTACCAATGATCTGATCTAACCCACCATGCCAACTAAGAACAATCTAGTTACTACTATTAAAGAAAAGATGTATGCCATTGTGGAATAACTCCAAAATATGCTCACACAAATCTCCATTTTAGATTTGTTGTGAATGTCTACCATCCAAAATAATATCCTTACATAAACCCTAGGCCAATTTCAAATTCTAAATAACATAACCCCTAAAAAATTTAAGATTTGATTGGACACTTTGCCCTAATCCAACAATTGACGTTCAACAAAAGTGATATGTTAACCCTTCACCCTCTCCATAACAACCCTCTATATATTGAATTTTTTATCACATGGCACAAATTCAAACATGTCTTCATAGATATTAGATTGGGCGTAAATATTATGTCTCTAAAGTTAATTAAGAATTTGGGATATACAATAATTAACCTTTAGGTGGAGACTATAACTATCAATGCATATGAAAATGAAGATTGGGAATCAAAAGGAACCATAAGTTTTCTAGTGATCATTATCCATTTGACCCATGATACACTTTTCCAAGTGTTAGACCTAAACATATCATATATTTGATTTTGGATAGACCATAGATACATGAAATATTTGAAATCCCTTCAATACTACACCAGTGTATCAAATTTACTCATTCATGAATTGAGGTAATTATACATGAAGGTTTATAGATATATGAAAAATTAAAGGATTTGGAGACTAAATATGAAAGTTATAACTACATTTTTTTCCTAAGAAAGATAAAGACTAAATGATACTTGTTGCATTACTAGAGTCCACTCACATAGACACTGACAGACTTGCCTCATCTTCACATATGACTCTTATTGAAATGTTATAATTTTACCATTTAAGACAATGGTCCAGGAAATTATTTTACCCATGACACACTTCACATCTCAAATCTTCCATAAAATCTTAAGTCCTATTGAAGGTAAATAGATAAGCCACATTGCATGGAATGGTGATGGAAGGGAAAAGGCAAGCTTCATAGCCTATCACCTGTTATTTTCACACCAACCACTAGCCAAAAGGAGGACATGTTTTTCAATGATGATTCTTAGTTATGAAATTAAAACTTATTGATTTCTATCATAAGACAAAGTATCCCATCCCTAATATAATCATGGATAACCAAGCCTATGAAGGAGGAGGCCTAGTGGAAAATTAGTAGGGTACACTTGAGCCCACAACTATGACCAAATATAAATGAACTTATGGTCTCAAATTTAAACCTCCTATAGCTGACCCCACATATTTTTTTCATGTTCAAATGCCAACTACTAGTGATAATGGTGTCAGCATCAAAGAAGAGACTGATCACAACATTTATAAAGATCTTTCTAGTACCAACCTGTTCAACCCATATGCTATTTATACCATTACCTCAATAATTTGACATTCCATGCTTCCCTTTTATCATCCTTAACTTATAGAATGATAACAACAAGAATCCACATTACCTTTATAGGAGATTGAGAATGATGAGACCTTTTGTGATTTTATAGGTCTAAGAGATAATGTTCCATTGGAAGATTACAAATAAGGATTTTCTATCAAATTGGATGTTGTAGACTATTTCAGAGAGTGTATAAACACCTATTGCCAAAACAAAAGAATAAAACATTGAGGTCTTAAAGTGAAAACCTCTTTGAGGTTCTTTTAGATGAAGGTAAAAGTGAAGAGAAAGACCAGTATTTTGGTGAAAACCTATTTCAAGTGCCACAAAAAATGGTTGTTCACCTTTCCTCGAATGAATCTTAGGAGTTCACCAATGGTGAAATTAATTTTAGGCCTAAGTTCATTATAGAGTAAAAACATGCATTTTATAAAATTGTCTAATAATGTCCTACAACATTTGTTACATGGCCATTAATACCATTAGGGGATTGAAATTCTTCTTTCTTGGGAGATCTTGAAGAACTAGTTTGACTAGAAGACTTTACCATTATACGCTAATTCACATATTTGCCAACTATTCTGGAAGATGGATCAACTCTCCTAGTAGAAGATACTATGGAAGTCAACAGTGGGACTTTAGACTACCTAAAGTGGATAAAATTAGGTGCTTACCTCACTTAAGAGGAATGAGATGTTTTTACAACCCTTTTGAGGGAGTTTTTTTTTTCATTTTTGCATGGGCCTATGTAGGCATGCCAACTTTGGACCCTACGTTTGTTATAGACCACCTTGTTATGGTTCATGATGAAAAACTTGTGAAGAATAAAATGTGCATGATGCATCTTTTTATTTTTGTATATTTAAGAAAGAGTTAGAAAAACTTTAGCAATCAAGATCCATCCAACCAATCACCTATTTAGAATGGATCTCAAACATTATACTTTTCAGTAAAAATCTAGAAGAGATCAAAATCTATACTAATTTTAGAGACATAAACAAAGCCCACCCAAAATTCAAATTTCATATACTAAATATTTACATGATATTGGACTCCAGAGCCAAGTAAGTAATGCTTTCCTTTATAGATGGATTTTTAATATATAGCCAGATGAAGATTGCACCAGAAGACCAACATAAGATAGTGTTCACCAATATATGGGAAAAAAATTTACTATTAGTGTTGGGTTATGTTAATATTATTTTTGTTGCAGCATTGATGTCAAAGTCAACATAAATGTCATTAATGCCATGGTCAAAGTTGAGGTCATGCATGGTGAAGTGATATGTGATAAAATGTATTATGATAACATAAAATCTAAAGGAAACCTATTATCTCTATATTAATAGATAATTTTAAGTAAAATTTGTAATTATTTTTAGGTTCATGACTTGTCAAGGTTAAGATTAAGATACAAGGTTAGCATACAATAAAGCACTAGTCATAGGAGCATTGTCATATCATGAGTGTGTGTGTGAATATGGTGGTCTGGTAAGATGTATACACATAAGTATGAGTGGATTTTTAAGGATTACCAATAATTAATATGAATTTTTTAAGTAATCAATAAATTTTCAAGGTAAACCTTCAAGGCTATGGTCTTAATCCTAAGCATGCAAGCAAACTAGTCGTAGACTTTACCTGACCTAATGAAGATTCTTGAGGTGTTATCAATAATAAATATCATTGGTATAGAATGTGATAAGATTATTAACACTATGTACACATGAATATAAGGTATAAAATCTTTTAGAGGAGGTTTCTTGGTCGGTTCTTGGCTTAGTCTCTGCATGAAGAGACCTAGTGAGATGGCACAGGCTTGGTACCATGATGAGGTGAACATTATACAGATTGTGACAAGAAGATTTGTAGTGTGTGGTCATGTTATAAGGTTTTATGACATTATTATGATGTTTTAAAATAATTTCAATAGGTTTTAAGGTGTTTTCAAGGTCTAAGTATGACTTACAGTTTTAAGCCTAGTATACAAAAAAACATAGTATAGCCTAATGAGGGGCCAAGTTCAGTTTCAAAAGTTATAGATATCATGAAAGTTATGACATAGGTGTGAGAGGTTTTTTCAAAATTTATGATGAATTTTTATATCTTGAGTTTAATAATAAAGCATAAAAAGTGGATCTTTAGGTCTCTTGAGTGTGAGAATGGAGTGTTGCACACCCAAGAATTTTTTTCTTGTGATCATTGGCACTTTAAAAATTTGTATGAGATCTTAATAATTTCATGGAATTTGGGTAATTTTCCTATAAAAATTTTATCAGCATTGGTTTTGGATTTCAAGGGCAATCCTTTTTGCATGATTGCTAAGAATGGAAGGTAGTTTAAACCCTCATAATGACCCGATATGGAAGATATTGATAGGAATGGATTAGAATGATTTATATGACCTAGTTTAGTGATTTTAACATGTATAATACTCCCCTATTTTTCTTTATCTGGAATTGGTCTTTTAGAATAATGAGTGGAAGCTATAGGAAACCCCTTATTTCATAGATCTTTTTATATAGTAGGCAGGGTCGACCAAGGTCAAAGCAAGAAAATGATTTGAAGATTATGTGTGAGAATTTTAGTATGTAAAAATTTAAGTTTTTTATTAGGTTTAAAAAATTAAATATTCTAAACTAGTCATGAATTTTGACCTATCACTAAATAGGGCTAATGAGGAATATAGTGAGAAAGCCAGACAAAAGTGAAAATGAGATTAGGGATGGATCCAAATAAATGGGGTTATTTTTAAAGACCTATAACATGTGTAACTAATTTAGATTATAGTTTTAAATTCTTATATACAAGTACAAAGTTATTCTCAAGTGACTTATCTAACATAGTGAGGCCTCTATAGGGTGAAGACATGAGATTGGTATGTAAGAACAATATTTATTTTGAACATTATAATATATAAAATTAAATATTTTATTATTATCTTTAAGGATCATATTTATCTATTTAAATTTCATAAAAATTTTCACACAAGTGTTTTAAGTCTTGGTTTCCATGACTATGTTTTAGAGCATTCAAGGAGTTTTTTGTATGTTAGTAAGAATGATTTTCCTATGTCATTATGCATAGAGTTGAAGAATATAATGAATATGAAGTTGTTATATATTTCTTAGAGGTTAATTTTAATGAATTTTTATTCATTTAGTCTCCCATGAATGTGTGAAAATTCAAAGGTCCTTGAATGGGTTTTTGAGGCTTTTTTGCAATTCTGAGTGAACATATGGAAGTGATCAGTTTGAGGTCTTTTTACCTATTTAGTGAAACCTATAGAACATTATGATTAATCTAAGGTTATGGAGGTTATATACATGTGATATTTTGATATTATTATTTTTTAAAGTTAAGTGTATGCTTGAGATATTCGAAGGAAAATTTTTGGTAATGAGAAGGCCTAATTATGAGTGGACCTAATGGTGTGGTTTAAGGAATGAAATGAGACAAATGGTTTTTAGGACCTAAGAAGGGATTATAATGGGTATAATTAAAGTGTGTGTGAGTTTTTTTCATCCATATTTTTAGGCTCAAAATGTTTCAATGTGCTCAAGGTGAAACATGTGCTTTGAGAAGGCATAATTGCATTGGATCTTTATTAGGCCTCATGATGGTTTTGGTATTTACGAGTGGTGACCAACATATGTAGTGAGTTTTTAAATTGTGAAACATGTCTTTTGATCCATTACAATGTTTATCAAATAATGGAGAGGTTTAATTTTAACAAAGGAGGGTGAGAGCAAGAGCCAAGTATGAATGAATGATATAGTAGTTTGATAAATAGGTAGAGGAATTGAAGACAATTAGATAGGTGCGTTGAATATGTCATTAATTTATAACTTTGACTCTATATATGATGATGAAGGTCATATGAGATGAGGACAAGTTGAGTGAAGAGGTCTAATAGGTTGTTTAAGAAGAGATATAAGAGTGTGAATAGGAAACTGAGGTAATAATCATAGTTTGGGTAAGAAACAAGAGTTAAAAGGTGATAAGATGTTCTAATTAGCTGAGTTACCTAGGGGTATTTTATAATGATAAAATTATATATTATTCTAATTAAAAAAAAAACATTTGTAGATCTTTATTTATATGCAAATACAAGATCATAATCATTCCTTTAAATAGGAATGATAAAACCAAAAAATAGTATAATCTTCCAAATGTAAATAAGAAGTTACAATGACTAACTTTAAAATATTTTTAATATTTACTAACCTAAATACCTTACCAATTTATCTATGGTAACAAACTATATTAGAAACAACTATGAATAATTAAATATTACTAATTTATTTAATAATGGTGAATTAATCACCCTAACATTCCTTGCCTTAATTAAGAATTGTCTCAAGTAAATAGGAGAGAAATTTTGTAGATGCCTCAAATTTTTCATATATAAGTGTTTTGGTAAAAAAAAAATCATGTTGTTTATCTGTCAGGTAATATTTGAATTGGATGTTATTGCTCTGAACATGATCATCGATGAAGCGAACTTACACCTCAATGTGATTAGTGTGTTCATGAAACACTAGATTGTGAACAAGCTTCACTACTCCATTGTATTTATGAATAATTATCAGTTGATCCTATGGTAATCCAAATCCTTCAAGTATACATTTTAGAAAAATTGATTGATGGATAGTTCCTCCTATGGTGTGATATTTCTATTATGTGGAGGACCTTGAATCATAATTTTTCTTCTTACTCCCCCATGATATCGGTCTATATCCAAAAAAGAATACAAATCCTAAAGTGGATTTATTGCCATTAATGCTCCCTGCATGATATGAGTCTAAGTATCTTATCAAGAAGAAGTTATCATTATTCCTATATTATATGCCAAAATTCATAGTTCCTCTGATGTACATCAATAATCGCTTTGATACTTTCCAATGATCAATATTAGGATCCTATATTAACCTTGAGAGATAATTGACAACATAACTAATGTCTATCTTAGTTTAGGTTAGGTAAATGAGACTCCCCATCAACTATTTATATAGATTTTTATTTACCTATGACGATGGATCTTCTTGAGACAATCGAAGCTTTGTCTCCATAGGTGTGGAAAATAGTTTGATATCTATTATTTGAAATTTATCAAGCATTGTCCTAGAATATTTGAGATGAGATATAGAAATGTGATTTCCATACCAAACTTCTAAACCAAGACAATAATACATAATCCTAGGATTTGTCATGTTGAATGATCGATTCAGATATTTCATTATTGATTCAATCATCTTCACTGAATGACTAGTGATGACTAGATCATCGACATATACAACTATAATTACTATCTCCCCCTTGTTATTTTAGGTAGAGATTTAGATCATATGGTCTCATTTAGAATCCATGTTTCAAGATATGCTCATTAATCTTTATATACCATGCCTTGGGAGCTTATTTATGACCATACAATGATTTGACAAGTCTACAAACTTTATCTTCCTTTCCAGATTTGACAAACCCTTTAAATTGAGTAATGTAGACTTCTTCTTGTAAGTCTCTATTAAGGAAGGAACTTTTTACATCCATTCGATAGAATTTATAGACAAAATATGTAGCTAAAGAAAAAATAATCTTAGTTGTTTTGATCTTTATTCTGGGAGTAAATGTTTCCTTATAGTCAATGTCTTTTTTATAATCATACCCTTTCATAACTAGTCTTGCCTTGTGCTTGTCAAGACTACCATTTATGACTATCAACTAATTAATAATTAGATATACTTATATTTATCAAAATAAAAAATAAGATTAACCATAGATATATATCTTATAGCACATTTAAATTCCAACTTAGGGATGCATACTTAATAGGATGACATCACTATATGTGCACACTTAATCTCTGATTTGACATTCTCCTAACTATGTCTAATATGTTGAAGTGCAGTAAATGAAATGATTGAAATAAAACATTAAAAATTTATATTTAAATAAATTATTATGCATGAGAATCTTCCTAAAATTAATCATAAACAATAATTCAAATCACACATCCCATAAATGAAGCACACAATGTTGAAGGAAATCAAATAACATGCTTAACTAACTTGATGGTTTGGATTGTTTTTGTATCCTTCCAAAGGGGTCCCTTCCTCCTTAAAAATTCATCTTCAAACCTTCATCTTACAATACTATATTGAACACATAATTTCTCACTCATATTAATCAAAATTGCAGCAATGAATTGTTGCATGAAGTTACAATCACAATTACTTAACATAATGTACATCTGAAAATCTCTATTAAACATATACTATTTTTTATATCTATCTCAACTCTACTATTACATATTTATATACCACAAAGGATATTTTTTTATGCAAAAAATATATACATTTTATTCTAAGATAAATTTAAATTGGGATAATCGAAATTGGTTCCTTTTATTAAAAATGTCCTTCATGTGAATTTTTTGACTTTGTTGTATGACAAATAAGGTTGTTTTATTCTTCATTTAATTCCTTATTGAGCTTCATTTAGGTTATATTCATTTCTTTAAGTCAGTTAGAAGATAATTGAAAGATATTTATCCACAGCTTTGGTCATGCAATAGCTGCATGATCGTCTATGTAATGAGTTTTATTTTTATACAAGATGTTTCATGATATATACCTATTTATCCAAACATATTAAAAATATGTTTATAAAAAAAAATCATCCTAAATCAATAGACAACCAACATATATTTAATTTCAATACACAATTTAAAATATTAAAAAATGTTTTAAAACATATTGCTATATGGTTTATGAAAGTATGAAACTATATGGAAAAGTGTTCAAAAGCATGTTGAAAAAGAAGGATGAGTAAAATATATGGAAATAATAATAAGATATTTATGTGACTCATCATATCCCCCAAATTAATATCTTGCTTGACCTCATTCACCATACTTGTTAATTCCCAATTCATAAAGAAATCTAAAATCCACAAGATCGATAACACCACAAAAAAGGTGAGCATATAATCCATGCCTCTATTCAAATAGTTGCCAAATTTTATCTTCTATGGATTCATCCACTAGGTTTTTCACCTACCAATCTAGAACAAGGGTGGTTGGAACATTAGATTCAACAATTCTAATCCCATGTCACCTGCAAGAAGAACGTATTTTGTGGTCATAGTAAATGTTGACTTTAAATTAAAAGGGGAATTGAGATCCCTATTTTTTAATGTTTGGGTGAGGTCATTCCATCGTTTACTGCATGATTCTCATGTGTTAGGACAAAAAAAAGATCTCAATCCTAAATAAAAAACTTGAACTTTATCATAATTCTTAGCAAACCAAGTTCTTAATTTTTCAACATGATATGATCCCATTCTACTAAAACAACATCAAGGGCCATTGATTCACTCTTAATGAGCACTTGACTCTCATTCTCCATTTTCCTATACTTTTATATTTCTCTTCTTCTTCTCTATTCATTCAAAAAATATGATAAAAATTCTTTCAATTACACATCTCCAACATGTAGATTTGGATTCCATACTCTATCATATAGAAAAGCATAATTATGAAGGTAAAACTCACATAATTATGCTTTTTATTCTTTTAAAATTACTTTATAAATATAAAATAAATAAAGGGGATCAATAACTTCATGAGTCATATCACAATAAATTCTCATAAATCTAAAATTGTGCCATTGTTCTTAAAAATAAATTGAATAAACTTTTGTAGGAGGCCTGTAATAAGGGAGTTCTTGTGTTATACTTGCCATGTCCTCAACTTTATATTTTAATTTGGTGATGCTCTCATCCTTCAACTTATTTTCCTCTTTTAATTTCCTATTTTCTTTCCTTAGTTCCTTCAAAAATTCAAATTGATTATCCATCCAATACAATAGTTTTAAAGATATTGTAAAATAGGAGTGATACCTAACCTCAAGGGTAGCTTTAGGTTCCTCTTGTTTATTGACCTCAATAGAAGGTTGTGTAATGTTGGATATAAGATGATATTTCACTAAGGGCTGTAGCTGACAAGTTTCTATAGGAAGTGCATCTAGACCTCCATCAGATTGATCTTGTAGCTTCTTCCTTAGTTTGTCAATTTCTTGTAGGAATTTTTCAAGAGTGGAAAATTTTATTTGTGTAACAAGTTTCTCCAATTGTTCAGCTTCTTCCTACATAGGATCCTCTTGCAACTCTCTTTCTATTTCTTCCTTTACTATTCTCATATAATTCTTCAGAACTATGTTTCAAATTATTCTTCTTCCTCATGTATTTCTTCAAGATTGTTTTCAACTTGTTCTACTTATTTCCTGTAATGGTTCCTCATGGAATTATTCAAAACTATGCTCAAATTGTTATGCTTCTTCTTGATGGAATATTGGAGAACATGCTTCCCTATTTGTTTCAATCTCAATAGATTCATTAGTACTAGTAATCTATTTTTCTCCATATTTTTCATTTATTTGAATAATAAAAGAAGGTTTAGTTCACATTTTTATCCTCAATCTATGAGATCTATAAGGAGTGGGTGTTACTTTGGTCTTCTTGGAAGGAGATGGGAATTCCTCCTCAGACTCATCATAATCAGGGTGGAGAATGATTTTCCTCTATTTTTTCCTTAAAACTTGTTGTATTTTCTTTGTTGTTCTAATAATACCTTATTCTCTAGGTTCTTGTGTGGCTACAAGAAGCTTTTCTACTATAGGTTCTTGTGGTTCTACAAGGGGCTTCTTCCTCTTCTGATCTTTATTCTTCAACCTCCACTTATTCTTCTATTGTGTTATGTTTTTATGGCATGATAATGAATTCATCTAAGATTTCATAATATAAGTTTTGTTATTGTATTCTATTTTATTTACACTACATACCTAAAATTTTACTTTCTATTATGTTACCCAATTTTTATTACTTTAATAACAAAACTTTTGAATATGGACTTCCACTGTCTTTATTTTAGTCATATGTTTGTTCTAAGAAACCTATGCATCTCGAATGAAAGACACTTGGCATTGCAATGATCAATCTGATGGATCTATGTTTATGTCCATATCTAAGCTGATTGGGATAGTGATTTCAATTATATACTTACTTTCACAAGTAGGTACTATAGCCGCATCATGACCCTTGCTATTAGGAGCAATGATTACCATTATTAAGATTGATATGTTTTAAAAGTTAAATATTATGAGGATTATATTTAATTTGTTAATATTTCTATTAGTAAATATTATGAATGGTATATATGGATGTATGTGTGTTATATCATTTAATTTTTTTGGGTTTCAAGTCTATCATTAATAAACTTGAATACTATCAAGGAAATGAAATTAATAGGAATAATATTTTGAAATAATAACATGTATTGATTCATATTGAGTGAATGAAATAATAACATACACATGCATACATAAAACCCTACTCTAATTTACATGAAAAATTTGAAACTCAAAAAAAAAATTGACCTTCTACTTTTATCATCTTCTTTATTTAGTAATTTTTGTATGCAAACACATGTAGTACTAAGAATATCTAAAAATACTTTAAGAACTAAAATTAACTTATTATATGACTTAAAAATGAAGTTTGCATCTAGTTACAAAATTGTAAAATTTCAAAAATTAGAAAAATATCAAAAAAAACATTACAATGCATTTTTGAACCCTCTAATGGTCATGTATGACCACCAAAATATATTGAAAATTTCCATAATCAAATAGGTTAATTTATGAATACATCAAAAAATTTAAGGAAGTAATTTTGGATCGAATGATAGATCAAAAAAATCTATATAATAAAAGTTATGGCCTTGATAAGTTTGGACTCATGTTCTTCATCTTTATCCTCTGGTTGAAAATAACTCAACTCTTTTAAATTCTTCCAAATGTAATGCTACTATTTGTTCTTTTCAATCTTCATTTCTCATTCTAAAATCCAAGTGTTCTCTTCATGTTGTAATCCTTCCCAATATTCCAAATGTCCACCATAATTTACATAACTTATGTTTATTATATTCTTATCATGAAATTGCAATATATTTTCTTTATTATTCTTTAGTACCTATTATTTCTAATCTACTTGTTGATCTTATTCACTTTCACCATCTTTTCCATGTAAATCATACAAATGTGAAACATTAATTACTAGACATATATAAAAATTTGGTGGTAAAATCATTATTATGAGTTGTATTTATACCATTTGAGGAGATGGAAAATATCTTCTCATCCAAAGGGTAAAATGGAAACACTTCTAGGCTTGTGGGTAGCCTAAGGATGAGGTAAATCTCTAGATGGGGCTAGATCCATTGGTCTACCACTTTAGATTGTAACTACACCTAAAATCTGGGGGAAAGAAGAGAGATAAATAAAAGTAAACTATCCTAAGGGAGGTGATACACCAAATATATTGATGATTTCCAACCAACACCATGTTACACATGAGAACAAAGGACAAACTAAACATACACTTCTCCAATCTACATCTTCTCACACCAATGTTACATTATGAGGTTATGGATGAATGTGAAAATATATGAGGACTATATAATAGGCCTATAATGGCACTAATGAATAGACTAAATAACTCAATCCTTGACATTTCATAGAACACTTCACATGCTCTGCAATAATAAGCTTTGTAACTGCAAATAGGATGCAAGAATGAGACACATGCAAAGGAATCATAGTCTTCACTAAGAAAGATCCAAAATTTATTTGAAACAAACTAAGAATATTAATGGAAAATAAAAAATAAGTAGTCTTATTGATAAAATGGTATGTAATTGATAAGGGCTTCACTATACTCAGATGAAGCATAAGTTACGATTAACTAAATGGTTAGTTGTTATAGACCCAAAGAGAGAACGCATAAGAGAGAAGTCCAAATGTTACAAGGAAACTTATAAACATGAAAAAATAAGTTATTTATGAATCATAGAAGGATTCAGGATGAACCATGAAATGTTAGGGAGTCCAAGTGTCTATACAAGTCATCAAACTCTTGAAAAGTGGCATAAAACTCCTCATTCTCACTCAAAAATGCTACCTTCATGATTATCCCTATTTGAAGATCCAAAAAATAATTAGGTATATGTATAAGGATTGGGATTAAAGGTAAATTTTGAATACATTTCTCTATATGTATTGGTTTTAGGTCTGGTCTTCTAAAATCATCTGGAAAGGAGCCATCATCATCTATAGTTTAAAAAACTCTCCTTTCATGCACCCTGCACACTTGGCTTTAAAAAATTCATCATTTTCACATAAAAATCCATGGGATGGAGTGGAAGACACCTTCCAAGACCCTCCATGGAATTATAGTCATCAAGGACTACTTAAAATCACTTCATGTGAAGTTTTCCACCCTCTTCATTAGCATGTCCACTAGGCTAGTTTTGACTGGATAAGATGAGATATATTGTTTTAAAAAAATAATATTATAAGTGTGAGAAAATTAAAGTGTGAAAACAATATGTTTCAAGAGTTGAATTTTTTCCCCAAACTTTATTTCACCTCTTGAAACAACATGTATCTTGCAAAATAGACAAAATGGTAAAAAATACCCTATTTTTCACATTGTATGTACAATTTCGTACAAATAAAAATAATGGGGATTATATTGAGTGAGTAATATTAAATTTCTAATAACTTTAATGAGAAAACTATTCTATTAAACAACATCGCTAGCTTCATTTTTATAATCGAGTCTTGACTAAGTGTTTGCAAGGGTTTTAGGCTTATTTTGACTCTTAAGATTTGTTAAGAAAGGTATAAGATCCAAATGGAAAAAAAATTCCACAAAAATTTACTTAAATACCCCTAATAACATCCCCAAAAAATTTTGGCTTCCATGCAAGGCCTCATAGAAGATATAAGCATTTGAATTTGACCTATCGAGCTTGTTTTCATGTTCTCTATAGGTCTGAGTTGGTTTAAGGTCAAAAAATTATTTTATTTGTGTTTTATATATCTTATAAAAAAATTTAAACCTCTTTATAAACCATAAAATCATTATCTAATATTTTTAAATGCTCACATCATGTGGAAAGTGAATGTGATTCCTCATTTTAGCGTTAGGCTTAATGCTAGTTATGTAGCCTGTTTGAACCTCAAAGCCTAAAATGAAATTTTATGGTTTTAATTTCCTATTGATATATAAAAAAATATATAATTACTCCATATACATGTTACAATCCACATAAAATTTAACTTAGGTCTATAATTGAAAGTGACTTCTTGTTTGGCCTCTAGGCATAACTATGACTTATGACCCTATTTACACTTTTGAGGGTCTAGGGTACCCTATTCCCTTTCCATATTTTTTTATTATTTTTATATGTATGTATAGTTTTTATATATCCTAATATATATTCTATAAAGTTAGATCATCTCCATGGTTCACACTTCATCTCCATTTTTCTAAAACCTGCCAATTTTGACCCTAGGGAAGTACCCTCTACTTGAGAGAAAACCGAGGGTACTTCACATATTATATCAAAAAAATAATTATTTTATGGGCCTCCTAATTTAATATATAGGATCTGTACCAATTCTAATCTCTTTTTCAGGTCAATAGACCTCTCAACTCATCCAAGACTTTAGGTAGGTTGTATTTAAGTTGACTATGCAGGGTTTGTACTTTAGACTATATACTTCAAACTTGGAGTTCTCTTTCCTAGATTAATTATAATTATAAAATATTGTGGATATTATCATGATATTTATTAAGGTTCTCATTATCTCCAATTCATCAATTCTTCCTTCAAATCTCTTGACATTATATCCTACATGATTGAGTTTCTTTTTTTACTATGTTTCCTATTTGGAAAGACCCCTGCTTGTAGGTGCTTATGCACATTTACACTCTAGGTGTTTGTGCGTAAATATTTTATTTGTATATTATAGGTAAATTTAAAATAATTTTAACATGTGTATCATGTTTAGATAATTCCAACACCTCAAAATTCTCAAATTGCTCACTGTCTACTACAAAGTCATCTATAATGGTTGTAGGTGCTCATAGGGTCTTATATAGGCTATTAATGACATTAAAAAGCTTTCCACGAAAAATGAGATATTTTTAGTGTCTTATCACATTATGTATTTACCCTATCTTCCCTAATCACCACTTATACATCAAGCTTAGTTGACTGTCTACCTATACTCACCTATAGGTGACTGTAGGAGACCTTACAGGTAGCTATTAACTCCAAAAATATCTACTAAATACTCTTTAGAGACCATTGAGGTATTTTTTAGTCATTATATGTTTTTTAAAATTAAATTTACCATCCCTTACATATTTCTAATCCTTAATCATCACCCATTCATGTTTATTACCAATGTCAAAGTCAATAGTAACTATAAATGCACATTTTCACATTGAGTGGACAACTATGGGTGTTTGTATACTCAAAAATCCATTTAATACCTCAATTTTTATCTTAATGTTTAATAAGTCTCAAATCATTCTCTACACCATAAGAGAGAACACTTCTTCAAATCTACATCGTAACTAGCTGTAGTTGCATATTTAGGCTATTTGTATGGACTAAAGGTTATATAGGAGGAAAAACTCAATGCATTATGAGTCATTTTGAAGATTAATTAGGTAAAATATGTTTATTTCAAACTTTTAAACCATTTAAATGTTTTATAAAGTTCAATAAATACATCTTTTGGATGGAGATAGTCTCAATTGAAATCATGCCTATAGATAACATTGACTATTTTCAGTGTCTTTTAGGCAACTTTGGGATCTCTAAAAATAAATATACATTAAATATTTGCCCTCAAAAATTTTCCAAGTCATTATATATTATAGATCATACAATTCAAATCCATTATAATTCCTCAAATGTCCACATATACTTGTCATATGATGTCCACAAAACATTCTTGGACCTCTATTTTGCAATTTTAGAGACGAAAGGCCTGAAATAGTCATCTTGTTTTTAGAAGTGATTTTAAAATTTGTATATCAAGTTATTGTTAAGCACATGATATAATGAGAGGGGGGGTGAATTATTATATCATATATCTTATAAAACTTTTATTTAACCAAATTTCACTTAATCAAACATTCAAGATATGCAATAAAACTCAAACAATAAACACCACACAAGATAGAGAGAGACACCAGATATAACATGGAAACCCAATGTGGGAAAAACCATGGAGAACAATCTAAAGTATATTAATGAGCACAAACCCAAATAATATTCACAAGCCAAGCTTGTAGGAGCACCATACCCCTTTACCGAGCACCACCCTAGCTACTATTCATGAGCACCAACCCACAGGAGCACCACACCCCTTTGCCGAGCACCAACCCAGCTACTATTCATGAGCTCCAACCCACAAAAGCACCAACCCCTTTGTGTATACCATACACCTATCTCTCAATGTTACTATGTCAACAAATGATAGATCAATACAACATCTCTTTCCTCTCTCTCTCACCTTTGCTCTTCTAAGCTAGATATAACAAATACAAATCATATTCATCTCTCACAATTCCTCTTCTATGCTAGATATTACAATATCAAATCAACATCTATCTCTCATATTACAAATGGCTTCTCAAGCCTTTATTTATATCTTTCCAAATGACCTTTGGTCTTCCCCCTTTGTGACCCTTCCATCCTCATAGAAAATGGTGCCAAACTTGGATGACCCTTCATATTCAAGCCTTTGAAAAGTCATGTGGTGACCCTTCATGACCAAAAAATTCCTTCCCACTTTTGTCCTTATCTTTGGTAAATTTTCATATTCCTCAAAGTGTCCCTTCATGAGAAATTGTGCCCTTACTCTTTTGTCTTAACATGGTGACTCTTGGTATCCCCCAAGATGACTCTTCATGGGAAAATGCGTACCATCCTTCTTTTGTCTTTACCCCATGGCTCTTCGACTTCTCCATGGGCCCTTATTTTATCTGATATGTAACCAAAACTATATTCATTAATATAAAATAAATATTAACTCATATTAGCCAAGATATATTTATTACAAACAACATTAAATGTAATTGGGCCTTTATCACCAATAATGCTAAACCTTTGACATCAATGACAATATTTCCAACAATCTCCCCCTTTGTCATTAATGGAAACCTCAATCTTGAAACTACCACATGTTGTCACCTACACATACTATCATCTAAAAACATACAGTAACTCCCCTTTACTACAGTAACCTATACCTATTCCATGTACCTATTTTTTGCATATGTACCTTTTATTCTCCCCCTTTGACATCAATGGCAAAGGGCCTACCTGGAGCTGACACTTAGCTCCCCCTCAACTGATGTTGAACATCAATGGCAAGAATTAATAGAAATTAACCCCAAATCCTCTTGTTGATCTTTGAATATATCCTTTGATCGTGCCTTTGAGAAGATATCTGACAATACATATACATTGTTCCCTATCCTTTGAGCATCTGCAATAAACTCATTTGAATCTTTTCTTCTAATCTCAAAACCTTTTGTATGAAACTTTAAGGTGTATCTTTAATCACATATTTGACTTACACTCAATATATTATGCTTAAAAAACATTCTTAGCTTTGTTTCTACTAATATCCAAACTTAAAATACCTTTTCTATCTATCCTGGTAGTGGTTTTATCTTCGACTTTCACTATGACACCATTAATCTTCTTTTACTCTGATCTCCTGTCATATGCCCTTAAAATCTACTATCAACTAACCATGGCTGATATTTATTTCTTACATGCAAAGCTATTTGCACCAACATAGAATCTTCAAGTTGTTTCTTCTGCCATGAACATGTCTGAACCTTCTTCTTGATGAATGAAGCTTTGAAACTTTGATCCTTCTTCTTGATGAAATCTACATGAGTATACTTTTTCTTCTTTCTAAAACTATTAGCTCTTTTTCAACATTCTAATTTATTGTGACCATAATCATTTGAAACACTTTATAACTTTTAAACACTACATATGCAAGAATCATTCTAATAGCCTCAACCTTAACACTGGTGCAAAATTTTCTTCAAAATTCTATTCACACAAAAGATATACAAATTAATCTATCAAATCACCTTCTTGTCATGCAACATATCCAAGACCCAATAGAATCCACCATGCTTCATTTTTTCTTAAAAGTGTATCCTTGAAGCCTAGAAGAGACACCTCACACAATAGGGTTCTATAAATAAATCTCAGGTGATTCCTACATCTCCTCTATTTTTTCCTTGATCTTCTTGTGTTTTTATTTTAGAATCTGTTTAAGCATGTCTAACCTTTTTGACTTACTAACCTTATTATTTATGATGTTTTTCTTTTTCTCAACTTTTGTAACTATCTTATCTTGAAAAAGCTTATGCTGAAATGTAACAAGAGATTCTACACAATCATTCTTATCTGATTCTTTATCTACTATAGAAAGTAATTCATTTTCACTCTTAAACTCAACCTAATCAACCTTTACTATTTTAGGTCTCCAAACCTTACATTGACTATTCTTATATCTTTTAGGGGCTCTATAACCTTTGACATACTTTGAAGATCTCTTTACTTGTTTTGGACATAATTTAGCAATATGGCCAACCTATGACAACAAAAGCAAAAAATATTTCTCATACATTTTTCTTGAATGTGACTGAGATCTCCCTTTGACTGATTTCTTCTCCTCATACAATCTCTTGCCCTATGACCAACAAGATGACAAACAAAACAATGACCATGAAAAGAATTTAAAAACTTGAAAGCATTGGGCTGCGTAATCGGCTTCTTTGATTTGCCTTCAAAACTTGCATCCTTCTTTCCTTGGACTGATATTTCATGATCTTTTTCAACCTTGATTATAAGCTTCTCATGATTATCCTTTAAATAGCCTAACTCAACCTTCAACTAATTAATCTCTTCTTCTTTTGATGTTAAAATTGAATTTTCAACCTCTAACTGATTCTTAAGATCTTGAATAAATATCTTATTTTCTTTTACTTCTATATCCAACTTAGAATCCAAGATACACACCTTTTCCTTAAGAACCTCAACCATAGATTTCAACTCTTGATTCTCCTTCTTTAGCTGCTTGGCCATCTTATGCTTTTCTTTGATCTACCTTCAAGTTGTTAAACCCTTTCTAAAGGAACCTACTCTGATACTAATTGTTAAGCATGGGATATATTGAGAGGGGGGTCAATGAATATATCATATATCTTATAAAACTTTAATTTAACCAAATTTTACTTAATCAAACATTCAAGATATGCAATAAAACTCAAACAATAAACACCACACAAGATAGAGAGAGACATCAGATATAATGTGGAAACCCAATGTGGGAAAAACTATAGAGAACAATCTCAAGTATATGAATGAGTGCAAACCCAAACAATATTTGCAAGCCAAGCTTGTAGGAGCACCATACCCCTTTACCAAGCACCACCTTAGGTACTATTCATGAGCACCAGCCCATAAGAGCACCACACCCCTTTACCGAGCACCAACCTAGCTACTATTCATGAGCACCAACCCCTTTGCCAAGCACCAACCCAAAAATAATTCATGAGCACCAACCCACAGGAGCACCAAGCCCTTTGTGTATACCCCACACATATCTGTCAATGTTGTTATCTCAACAAATGATAGATCAATACAACATCTCTTTCATCTCTCTCACCTTTGCTCTTCTAGGCTAGATATAACAAATATAAATCATATTCATCTCTCATAATTGCTCTTCTAAGCTAGATATTACAATATCAAATCAACCTCTATCTCTCTTATTATAAATGGCTTCTCAAGCCTTTATTTATAGCTTTCCAAATGACTTCTGGCCTTCCCCCTTTGTAACCCTTCAATCCTCATGGAAAATGGCACCAAACTTGGATGACCTTTCATATTCAAGCCTTTGAAAATTCATGTGGTGACCCTTCATAACCAAAAAATTCTTTCCCAATTTTGTCGTTATCTTTGGTGACTTTTTGTATTACTCAAAGTGTCCCTTCATGAGAAATTGTGCCCTTGCTCTTTTGTCTTCACTTGGTGACTCTTGGTATACCCCAAGATGACTCTTCATGGGAAAATGCATCCCATCCTTCTTTTGTCTTTACCCCATGGCTCTTAGACTTCTCCATGGGCCCTTATTTTGTCTCATATGCAACCAAAAATATATTCATTAATATTAAATAAATATTAACTCATATTAGCCAAGATATATTTATTACAAACAACATTAAATGCAATGGGGCCTTTATCACCAATTAATGTTAAACCTTTGACATCAATGACAAAATTTCCAATAATTATCAAATAAAATAAGTCTTCCATGATTTGATAACCATACCAAGACCTCAATAATATTCAAACCTTTAGAATCCTCTCTGTTTAAATACCCTCATATCTCTACTGATGTCACCTTTCAGTGGGTATTTACATATACATAGGAAGTAAGGAAATTTCAAATAGTAAACAAGGAATACAGTACCTTAAACATATTTAAAAGATTTACAATGGACTCCTCACACTTATAAGGGTATGAAATAAGTATCAATTCATCCTATTCAATGTGAACTTATCTTCCAAGCATATGTGGGTAGGTATATTCATGGCATACTATGTGAAAGTGTGTTACAATATTGCCACAGTCCTTTGTTATGCCAAATGGGTGTTGTTTTTTGATTATATTAAGGTGAAAACATTTTCAAAGTCATGAGATTTATTTTACCTATCCGTGAATCATGTTAAACATGTCCACACATGTGATCTCCTATGACTATAAGTAATAATGAGTAAGAGGTTGACTTAGTATGATAGCGGATTACAAGATTGATCCAAGAATGATGTAGTGAGATCAAAACATGAATTGAGGCTATAAATAAGTCATTTAGACATGGAAATACAACATATCCTATTCACATGTAATCTCGTGTATGCAATTCAACCTTCTGTAGGTGGAAATTTTGACTGAGACTGCACATCATGGTACATTCCATTCAAAATACACTAAATTTCCCATAAAAACACCATGAAACATGTAAATAAATTTGGATATCATTTGATAAGGTATAAAACATCCTCTACAGTCAACATCACCAACTAATTCATATGGATTTGACCAAAATGGAGCAAAACCTATAGGGTGCATGCAAAAACTAGCGAAAAAGTAAAATTAAATTCATAAGGATGGTTCATGAAGCACAAGATATCTCTATTCAAACTATTTATATGCAAATGAAATTATCTAATTTTAATACAACCTCCTACAATAATTTGAACTGAAACCTCCTGAAGTATTTGTACTAAGCACAAACTTGAACGTGACTTTTGCTTGCTAAGAAGGGTGAAAAATAAGTAGAATAGTTCTAGGCCAAAAATGGAACTTATAGAGGACTTAAAATGTGTAAATAATTTTGATTAAGTTTAAGAGTTATTCAATTATCTTCTCCCATGTGGCACACTTCCCAAGGATCCATACAAGTGCAAAACTTCTTTTTTTTTAGGAAAACTACTCTTTCTTCTAAATAACCTACCAATTTAAGTTACCAATAGGTGATTAAGATATATTAGGATAAATTTCACATGAAATCATCTTTTTTAAACTTCACACTTCCCAAAAAATTCGTACAACCCAATAAATTTTCAACTTTGACACCTAAAATGACTCAAAAGGACTTGTTGGCTAATAAAATTAATGGTGAAAGCTAATATAACATTAAATAACATTAAATGACATATTGTATACTTTATGACCAAATATTAAACCCCAAAAAACACTTAAAACTCAAGTTTTTACCTATAGGGGTCATAATTTGACCTAAAAGTCAAATTTGGCCAACACTCACTTCATCAACATTTTCATTGATCTTTTTTACAATTATACACATAATAATTTTATTTTACTTCAACGTTTTCTATGTGATTATTATAAATATCTCTTTCCTCAACTAAACAATAATTTAACTTCCTTATTCAAATATTTTTGACCGTCTTGCAACATCTATTGATACTTTGTACTTCTCATTACCTTCCTACCAATTTCCTATTATTTATTCTTTCAAATATTGTATATGATATGTGAATGATTTGGCATGATCACTAACTAAATCTACAGTTGGTAATTATATCAAATCTAAAATAATAATAATATTTCTCTTATAAACATTTTGAAATGTTTATTTTTTGATTGATTTATTCACTGAACTATTATATACAAACTCAATTTATGGTAAAGCCAAGTCCCATTGTTTGGCTTCTCTTTGATTATGCATCTCAAAAAACATTTCCAAGATCAATTTTTGAACATTTGTCTATCCATCTATTTTTGCATGGTATGCACTATTGAATTGTAGCTTGGTTTCCATATTCCATAAAGTCCTCAAAAAATGACTTATAATTTATTGTCTCCCTATCTAATTTAATTATTTATATAACACCATGTAATTCCATAAAATATTTACAAATATTTCAATCACTTTATTGGCATCATTGGTCTTATTGCATTCAATAAAATGAACCATCTTAGAAAAGTTGTCTACACTAACAAAAAATGAATCATTATTTATTTTTGTGTTTAGTAATCCTAACACAAAAGCCATACTTAAATATGTCCATGATCCTCTTATAATGATAATGTCATGTACAACCCTATATTTTATGTATGTCCCTTAGCAAACTGACATGGCACCTTGACACATATTTCGTCACATCCATCTTCATCTTAGGGTAAAAATAGTTTTCCTCTATTTAAGTTTTTATCTTCATCTTACAAAAATGTCTAGCTAAACCACCACTTTATAATTATCTTATAATATTCTTTCTTAGAGACCCAACTATAATACATAATTATTCCTCTTTGAAGAGATAACCATTCTATATAATATATTCATCATGAATAGTACCTTTCTCACTTGTTAATGAATTTTTGTATTACATGATTATCTTTTCAACATTTGGATCAGTATCATATAATTCCTTAACTTCAAATCAAAATACTTCACTTACCATATTAGTTAAGAAATCCACTTTCCTACTCAAAACATCAACTACCTTATCCCAATTTCTTGATTTGGACTTCAAGACAAAAATGTATCCTTGCAAGAATGACACCCAATTTTATATGCTTATTATTTAACTTGTTTTGAGGGTTCATATACTTCAATGCCTCACGATCATAAAATAGGATAAACTCCTTAGGCACTAGGTAATGTCTCTAATGTCTTAATTCTTGTAAAATGACATAAAACTCAACATTATACATAAAATACTTTGTTCTTACCTCATTCAATTTCTCACTGAAATATGCTATTGGTTTTCCTTCTTGACTCAACACAACACTATTTTACACAATTGAAGTGTCATAATCAACCTCAAACACTTTTCTAAAATATAGTAATGCAAAAATAGTCTTTTACATAATATTCTTCTTCAAAAACTCAAAATATTTTCATTTTTGCTCTTATCCATATAATTTTTTTTCCTTTCATACAAATTTTTATTGACGAAATAAGATTACTAAAGTTTTATTGAAACTTTATACAAAAAATTGCTAGACTATGGAAACTTCTTACACTCTTTGATGCTCTTTGGAATATGCCATTCAACAATTTCTTTTACTTTTTTTTATTCATTCTTGGACCATCTTTTGAAACTACAAATTCATAAAATATGAAACTATACTACATAAACCTCCACTTATTCAAACTTACATAGATATTATCCTTTATTAACAAGCCCAATACCATTATAAAATGTTTTAAGTGTTCTTGTTTAGTATTACTAAATATAAAAATATATTAAAAAAAAACTACCAAAAACGTATTGTGAAAGCACTATGTTCATCACACTCATAAATGTGTTGGGTGCATTGGATAATCCTAGTGGCATAACCATCCACTCATATAAGCCATCTCTAGTCTTCAATGTTGTTTTCCACTCATCTCCTTCACAAATTAGAATTTGATAGTAACCACTCTTTAGATCAATCTTGGTAAAATATTTTTATCCTATAAGACCATCTATCATATTATTTAAATGAGATATAATAAATATATACCTGATTATAATTTTATTTTTTATCTGTTATCCACACACATCTTTGACCATGTATCTTTTTTTAGATTTAGCATCGTTGGTGTTGCACAATGAGTCATACTCTCCCTTTCCACACCTTCCCCACAAATTTAGTAACCTATTTACTAAATTTTGCATGTTATGTTAGACTCTTCATATAAGATGATTGATTGGGTATAGTTGATTCTAGAATAAAATCAATATGATGTTGAATTTATATCTTTCATGGTAAATTATAAACTAATTCTTCAAATATAACATCTATGTATTCTTTCAACACTATTGTTACATCTACTAGAATTTTAATAATTTATGTGTCCTCTTTCTTAGCAACTAATCCAAAACAAAACTTGTAATATTTATGTATTTGATAAATTACTTTCAGACAACATGCTTTCATCATGCCCTTCATCTTTATGAGTTAACAAAACTAAATTGATACCACCTTTCCAAAAAGTATATGTGTTCTTTAATCCATCATGAATTTCTTTTCTATCAAACTACCACAGCCTTTCAAATAACACATGTCATGCGTCCAAGGGTATAAAAACAAACCATACTTCAATTCATCAATTTATGTTTTTCTTATTGAAAACTTGATTAATAACTTTTTTATATACTATAACTTCATTCACTTTATTAAACCATTAAATCTAATAAAGATTAAGATGTTTTCACACTGCAAACCTAGATTCCCAATCATGTCCTTAGAAACCATATATTCACAACTACCACCATCTAAAATTACTTTAAATATCTTACCTTATAAATAAAACATTATTATAAAAATATTAGTCCTCAACCATGCATCACCACCTTCATTATTCTTCACCTGTTCTTTCTTTTGAGCAATCATTGTTCTCCTAATCATGAGATTTTATCGAATATATCTTACTATAACTTCAGTATTTTGCTCTTCTATCTCATCTTCAACTAAATTAACTCTTGGATTATTCTCTTACCTCTTTTATCAATCTTGCTATTGTGGACACTCAAACACTCTATGCCCTTCTTCACCCCATATATAACAAACATAATATCTATATTTATATGAAAACCATCCTCTACCACCAACATAACCTCAGCCTCTTTGAAATCCTCTTGCTCTTTATTGGTATTTAAATCATTGATTATTATCTTCTTGTCTTTCCAAACCATGTGATTATTCTCCTCTAGTGGTATTAAATACACATCTATTTGTATTGAATCTCATTTTCCCATTATTGGAGGTGATTTTCCTTTTCTTAGACCAGTAAATGTTCTTTTAGAATTTTATCCATTTTTATTTTTCTTATGCCTTCAAAAGTAGTTGATAAGCCTCATCCATACGAAGTATTATATGTAAGATTAAAAAATATTGAATAAAAAATATCAAACCATTTACATACCTTGCAACCATCTATTCCTTCATTTCATCATGCTCCACTCATATGGAAATATTATAAAACTCATTTTTATGTTCTTGTATAATGCCATCCATTTTCCTTAAATTATGAAGCCTTCTATATAAGGTTTATGCATAATACATAAGAATAAATTTATTCCTCAGCTTCTTTTCCATCTTTTTCCATGAGTTGATCTTCTCATTTTATCTATCTTTCTTACTACATGCGGTCCCACAAAATGATTGCATGAACCATGAATTCTGTACATGGAAAATTTACCTTCTTGTCTTCTCTCAAAGTTCTCCATTAAAAAAAATCTCCATGTTATTCATTCAGTCTATCAACTCTTTTGGTTTTAAACTTCCTCCATAATTTGGAACATCAACCTTGATTCCTTCATTCTTTGCCTATAAAGTTATAATCATCCTATCTTCCATTCATGGTAGTTATTCATGTTATTCTTCTTCATATGTAATTTATTATTTATAATCTTTATCTTCTTCTACATAATCTTTTCCTCTTCTTTGCATTTTATTTGGAACAAATTTGATTAATTGTTATAATTTATTCTAGAGATCTTGCATAGTCTTATTCATTTGAGCAATTCCACATCATCCTCTCTCCATCTTTTACACCTGAAAGATTCAAAATTTCTCTGATATCAAATAATAAACTCAAATACTATAAATGTAAAGAAATAAATAGGAATAATACTTATGAAATGATAACCTATATTGGTTCATATTTAATGAATATAATAATTAAAAACATATAGATAAATAAATATCATCTCAAAATTAGAGTCGATATGCAAAATTCAAAACTCTAAAAAATAAAAAATTGACCAAATATTAACAGCAACTATTTTTTTATTAAGTTTCATGCACAAGTGTCCACAACCCTAAAAATATCCAAAAATTTGTAAACACTAAAATTAACCTATAATATGAATTTCAACTATAAGTTCACATCCACTTAAAAAATTAAAGAATTTCTAAAAGTATAGAAATGTTGAAAAAAAATAAAATGTATTTTCAAACCCTCAGATCGTCACACATAGCCTCTAAGAAATATTGAAAACATCCATAATCAGATAGGATAGTTTATGGTTGCATCAAAAATTTTGAGAAAATCATTTTATCATGAAGGAGGTATCAAATAGACATAGCCTCTGAAAGTTTGAACTCATTTTTCACATCAAGCTTCTAGACCCCTCTTCTGGGATAATTTAATTTTCACCATGATGAATATTTATTATAGATATTAGCTTCTTGGTTATATGAAATTATTATAATATTCATTATTTATTAGTGTAATTATTTATTTTTTAAGTCATTCCCATCAATAATCTATATTTAACATCATCATACCCTGTTTGGAATGGTTTATTGATTTGAGTCATAAGTAGTGGATTCTATCTAGTTTTTTATCTTTAAAAAACCTATTTCTGATAGTTTACACTAGTATAATTTTCATTAGTTATTTAGCCTGCTAAGAAGCATGATGGAGAAAACCATTCCACTCCCCTTATATATATGGGCATTGAAATCCTATCAATTCATCACACCACTCTCTATATCATATTTGTTTTGTAAATTCACCTGTGGCCTTGATTAAGTTGTAAGGATTATAATAATTTTAATGGATTTTTATTTTCCTGGCCATAGAGGAAAATGTTGATCCTTGTATAATTAAACTAACTAAATACTTATATGTTGATTTAAGATAATTTAATGACAGGGAACTAATGGCCTGAAATGACATCATAATATCATCATGATAGATGCTTTTGGAAATTTATTTCAGTTTTAGTTGTTCTCTAGGATTGATGTGAGTTGTATGAAAATTAATTATATTTAAGCCTATTCAGTAAATAACAAGCATACATAACATTATTTAAAAATTTTATTTCATGTTTCATGTGATATATTTGATGTAATTATACAAAGGAAAAACATTATACATAGTTTATACTGAAGATGTTCACAAATTGACCTTAGACATTTATACATTATTTGTACCAGTGATTTGAAATTTAAATACACTTTTTACTAATATTGATTCAAGTTTGAATCCCATAAATTTTTATTCTACTCCAAGAAAGTTTAAAACATTTACTTGAGAGAGGTTACAATTTTTTTTTGAAGTGTCACACCTAGCATCTCGGTATTATTTTTTGGTGTGAATTTACATGTACAAGTAAATTGATTCAAATAATTTAATGCATTTTATTTCTTGAGGTTACAACCATATTTTAACCTGGATTCCTTTAAGATTTAAAATTTCATTAATCTACATGTTGAAAATTAATGGCATTGGTGGTTTAGAGCTTTAGTGCTTTCACCTTTATGTATAAGTTATCATTTCACATCTTTATTGATATTTTTATTTTCTATTATGATGAGCTATAAAATTGCATTATTACTACATAATATTATGTAATCTAAAACAATAAAAAATAACTAATAGAAACAAGTACACAATGAAGTTATCTATGGAAAACATTATTCATATACTTCATTTCATTTATAAAATCAAAACTAGTTTTGGAAAATGAATTTAAAATTTTAGACACCACTGAATATTACACTTCTACTAATCTTTTTTTGTAGTGGTTAAAATTATTTATTTCAATTTCTCATAAATGATCATAGGAAAAGGATTCTATTCTATGTAAAAAGATCACCAACCCAAAATAGTTTTTGGGATTTAAACCTAAAATAGCTATAGTTATGCAATACAACACAACAATAGCTATGAAACTTGCTAGGAAAATTCATAAGAATCTTACTCCTTCATGTCAAATCCTGTATTTTTGATCCCACTCATAATCATTCTAGTTGAAACATGTGATCAGTCACCTATTCATTATTTTTGGCTTAGTTTGACACTAAGGTCATATTATTACCACCATATTTTGAAAGTTGTAAACTTCTTCTCAATTACTTTGTTGATAAATAATGATGTAAATGCTTCAAAATGTAAATGTTCATGTAAAACAACTTATCTCAATCTCTTTAAAATGAAAGATTATTTCATTCATGGATGTTTTAATTTATTTCATTATTTTATGATATGACATTATAAATTTAAATATATTTATCTTTACTATGAATTTCCTCCTCTTATTGTAAGTTATGGGTTTAGGACCTTCTCTACTTTTTTTTATTTCCATTATCATAATCTTGATACCATTACTGACTCAATCCCTTCACATTGACTTGGTGCTATGCATACTTGTTCATTCACTAGTTTTTCTTATATTATAAATTTATTTATTAAACATATCACACAGTCAACTTGCCACTTTTGCAGATGTTTTAGTGTATTTTAAATTTATTTACATTTATCCATGTGATTCTTATTCTTACTATTCTTTTTATTTACCTCTAAAATAATACATACATTATCATAATCACATATCCATGCTTTAATATCTATCATGCATTTCATATCCTTTGAGATCAACTTAATATAATGGTGAATTTTGCATAGTAATTTGTATAAGGCTATATAATATTCGACTTTGAGTATGTCAAAATTTCACCATAGTATATTTCTATGCCTTCCAATCATTGATGATCTGTTGACCTAAAGGATGCCTTAAAATGTGGAGCTCTTCAGGGATCTTAGGTCATTTCCAACTATCTTTAATTGTCTTGGATTCTTTTCCTCTTGACCTTAACCATAGGAGGTTTAATTTAATGTTTATATAGACATAAATTAAATTCCCCTAATTAATACAATGTGAGAATTCCCTTTCATAGATACTAATTATACACTTTATGTTTATAAAAAATCAAATTTATCAAGTAGTAAAATATTTGAAAATATTTAAAGGTCTTTTTGTAATATTTAAATTAAATAATAAATTAGAAGGAGAACCATGATAAAATTATCATGAAGGGTCACTAAGTGTGGATAACAAGGATTCATAGCTACTTTGATTTATTACCACATGTGTGAATACTAATTATTATCAAGATTAGGTCATTACATATTCTAAGGTCTTTTAAAAATAGTATTAGAAGTACATTATCACTAAAATGTGTTGTGTCAACCTTATTGTCTGATAAATTCTCTAATAGTTGTTCTACTTGCATCAAAATCCACCTTGAATATTTTGGCAATGTATCGAAATGACAAAACATGTTCATTTATGACCTTTCTCCAAATTTAAAAACTCTCATCTATTTCCATTTTCCATTTATATTATTTATTATCTCCTCGCATTGTTTCATTTATTAGTACACATATGACACTAAAAATTATGATAAAATTCTAGTAAAATCTTAATAATCCATGAAAACTTCTATCTTGAAACATACTATTTGGTGTAGGCCATTTCAAAAAAAAATCCTCTTTTGAAACCATTCACAACCCTTTTTTGGAGATAAAATAAATCTAAATACATTAATTCATTTTCATAAACTTGCATTTCGTTAGATTGATCATAAATTTATCCTCTTTAAATGTATGCATGACTTGACTAATATAACAAGTTTTAATCTTTTTTTACTATTGAAATTATTATGTCATCCAGGTAAACCATAATAAATTTACTTAAGAACAATTTTAGTTCCTCATTCATTAAACTCATAAATCTGATATGAAAATTGGTTAGCTTGAATATAAATATAGAGAATTCATAAAACCCTTTCTTAGTATTAAATTTTGTTATTTATTTGTTTACATCTCATAGCCTAATATGATGTTACTCACTCTTTAAATGAATATTATATAAGTACTTGGATTTCCTTACCAAATCCATGATATTGTCCATTATATGAAATGAACACCTATAATTTATGGTTATCTTGTTAATTTTCATTAAATCCATGAATATTATCCACTCACCATTATTCTTGGATGTTATTATAGTAGGCACTATATATGGGCTCTTTCCCTATAATCAGCTCTCTTACCAACATATCACACATTTATTTGTTGCATTCATCATTCTCTGCAGACTCAATCTATAAGTATATTTATTGGGTGAAATTTGTTCAAGAATAAAATTTATATGGTCACTTATGATCCTCATTGGTGGCAACCCTTATGGCATCTACTTTGAATTAATTTTATTAAAATATTTAATTGAACCCTTTACCTATAAAGGTATCTTGTTCTTATCACTTGATGTCCAAAATTGAAACAATTTAAGAATCGATACAAAACCTATATACAAATAGAAAGTAAATATGTCTATAAATAAATCTTGGCTTGGTGAAGATAGAGCATACCTACACTTCTAATTGGGAATGCATTTTTAAAGTAGAATCATAACCAACATGGGGATCCACTAGACCTATTTAGGGGATAATTTATCATAATACACTATGATAAGGAGGGTTCCAAAGCCTCTAATCTAAAAAAATCATGAAATAAACCTAAATGGGTCCCAGGTTTTGATGTTTCACCTAATCTAATAATAAAAAAATTAAATTTAATCTAGTGTTCACCAAAGCTTGTGGCATAACGTGGGGCTTAGAAAAAATAAAACTAAACATAGAAAACATATACTCACATCAATTTATAAAAAAATAATAATACATGGAAGAGAAGTGAAAATGTATTATCTATCTACACCGATAAAGGAAAAATAAAGTTAGGAATACTTATATTTGAAGATGAACCTAGGAAGACGTAATCTCTACCTTGGCCAAGGTGCTTTGCAAAAGGGTGTTATGGTATGTAAGGGTGACAAAGACAAATTACCTCTAGGATATAAAACCTATTGATACATCCAAAATAATTCTCCATAAGTCAAGTACCATATCTCTAAAGAATATGGAACCCTAAGCTTTACTTCTTAAGTAGAATGGTCAATAAGTAGATGTTCATTCGCTCTTAATTCTTTTGCTTCTCATAATAAATAATGTAAATGAATTTGAATTTGTATTTATAGGTGGATTTGACCTTAAAACCTTCCAAAAATGTTAGTTGATAAGATTGACCCAATTGATCTAGTACAATTTTGGACAATAATTCACTAGGTTAGCTAAAGATCAACTAGCTCCTAAGTGAAAAATACACCAAAACTATACATGGTTGACCTAGTCAACCTAGTACATTCGATTGACAAAAAGGGATTTAGGTGAGGTATATGAGGATAAAATGTAGCAAATGCCTAGAATGGGTACAATATATAATATCAAGCTTAGGTTAAATGGTTTTTAGGAGATAAGTGTGTAGATAACATGTGCAAAATGGACAATAATCTTGTAAAGCACCAATGGTCTACCCACTCATTTCTCATTCAACCCCTTAAGGCATGCACATAGAGATATTGACACTCGATGGGTTCTTATAAGATACAAAGTGTTAGTAATTGATAAAATTTTGAAAATGTTATGTGTATATATATTCCCCACTTAAAGCTCATCATGTGTCATGTTAGTACAACATGGGATGGTGCTTTGGGAAATAGAACATAACAACATAAAACACTGATTCTATGTAAAGTGTAATAAGTAGACAATAAGATAAAGGAAAGGATAGAAATAAAAAATACATATCTTTACTTACCTTAGTGATCTAGATAAAGAAATAAATTTCAAGAAAGGTGAAGTCATCCAATGTGAAGAACAGTATGTGAACCTATAGACGTTAGTGCAAAAAATAGCCAAAAATTGAATTTTTTATAAGATAGGCATATGGTAATGAAAATTGGGTTAAGATAAAGATATGAGGGTATTATGAAAAAATGTAAAATTAGAATTTTTTAATATAAGGTTTAAAATATTGAAGGCAAATAAATGAGAAAAGGATGGCAAATGAATGACAAATGATTGTAAAATACATTAAATCATATTAGAAAGCATGTAAAATGTAAATGGAAAAAATGAATATAGAACATACTAAATAATGTGGGTAAGTATGTAAAATATAAATGAAAAATGAAATATCAATGTAATAAAACATTAACAAAGATATGTAAGTGACAAGTAACTCCATGTGAGATAAGTATGTCAAATCAAACATAAAGAAAAATGTGAATGACTGAAAAAGCAGATTTAGTTCAAGATTTAAGACAAAAATGAAGAATTCATACATAAAATGAAATATATAATAATATAAAAAGTCATATATAATATAAGGGAAGCCCAAAAATAAGAACATGATAGATAAATGAAAATCCAAAGGTCTAAAAGATGGAGACTCAAACTTAGTGCTTGTTCTAAGATATAATGTAAGAAAACACAACCACCTAATGACATGACCAAGATGATAGTGAGATGGTGTGGTAAACAAATGGTGTAAGGGTGTAATACATAGTTACTCACACATGTTATTTTTCTCTAAGGCTAGATAAAAATAAAACAAATTTACGCTAACATGTTTTTAAGAGGTGAAAAAGAAGGAATAATAGAAGAGGGAAAACAAATTTAGAACCATAATTTTCCTGTCAAGGGGGAAATGAAATGGATGGAGGGGATAATGAAGGAACAACTAAGGTATATTAAATATTTTTTGAAGTCAAGATACTCAAATTAGGTTTGTCAAAACAAGAGGAATTTAAACCTTAAGGACTCTGAAAAAGTTCTCTTAGCCACACAAGTATTGGGTCAACAAATGTGTTATGTATAACATCCCATAAAGGCCATATGCCAAAAAAGTAAAATGGACCTACCCTCCTAGAATGTGTTCCCCATTCTTTAGGACCCCTTATAGAGTCATCAGTATACTATGAAGATGGGGTACTTAAGTGAGAAAGTAGGTAGTACCATAGAGTTTTTTTTGTTTAGAATTCTTATATTCTAATGTACTAGCATATTGCACCCTAATAGACCTCATCTTTATTTAAGGCCAAATATGGAGTTTGAGATTTGATTATAGATTAGATATTTTCTTAAAATGACATCTTTTGGTATGATTTTGACTTTTGATATTTTTATGTTTCCTTTTGTATATCATTACCTTTTATTTTAAATGATTTAGATTTTAACTTTCTTCATGGATTTTTCTATTCCTCCTCCATATGGATTTATAAAAACAAACATGGGTGATAAAGATGATTTTGATGTGAATAATTGGGACTTGGTTGATAAGAGAGATAACTTCAAAGAGCAATGTGTCTAAGAGTCTCGTAAATCTATCTGAAATAAAAATTTTGTCTTAATTTTGATCTTGTTTTATCCAATGTGGAGTGAAGAAAAGTGGAAATCAATAGAAGTGACACATGAAACAAATTTTAATTACTTCAAATTGAAAAAAAAGTTACAAAGGGAAAAAATTGATACAATGACTGTAAAGTGTTATTACTTATCATAAGATTGAGGGAAATGGAGGAAAACATGCTAACATAGTTTATTGTGAAAATTCCATCTATCAAAAAAATTAAAAGATAAAGTTGAGAACAAGGATCAAAAACCCATTATAGAAAAGGAATAACTTAAATATAATTTTATGAGGATTTCCATGTCCTATCCATGGTCTTACACTATAACTCATAAATGAGAAACCCACAAGGGTGCTAAGAAGAAATGTGTGAAGCAATAAAATAAGAAAAGAAGTAAAGGTGATATTTTTTGAGGAGGGCTAGGTCCTATCCATTGTATTACAATGCAGACTCACAAAAGAGAAACCAATTGGGTGAATTTTGAATAAGGGGAAAAAATAATCATAATGCTACTAAGGAAAAGAATAACATTAAAAAAAATTGAAAAAAATATGAGGAAAAACTAAAAGAGAATGCTAAATGTAATGTGTGATAAAACCAGAGAATGTAAAGGAAGATAATTATGTTTTATAAAGTAAAATTAAGGAAATAAAGTGTGAAAAAATAAATAAACATGAGACAAAAATAATAATTAATATTTATGCTAATTTATATATCGAAGATGATCATATGAAATATAAGTGTTTAAGTCTCAAAAGGTTTCTTGAAGTCAAATGTGTTTCTTATTATGCATTGTAGAATAAGAGTGGGCATCCTAAGATGTCCTAATGTCTTTCAGAACATGTGGAGGGGCATCTATATATGCCACAACATGCGTGTTAGAGTGAGGTAACATTTCACCATTAAAATTATTTACATTGGGTTGGTAGGTGCATTTAGAGATAGGTAAAAGTGTTGGTTTGTTATATTTTAAGGATGTTGAATGTGGCATATGATGTGTAGGAGATGTAAGAGTTGGTGAAGGAGGTAATGGAGGACCATTTATGATATGCTTTATAGTGTGCATTCGAACTAGGTACTCCTTTGGTTCATGTAACCTAAGAGGTTGAGGTTCAATAGATGTAACAATATGTTTAAAATTGTTCATGTTATCTATCCTTTCCTTATTGGTGTAGGGAGAAGGATCAACTATGGTTTGAATAAAATTAGTGGATGAGGTTTAGGTATGAGAAAATTTTTGTTTATAATTAGGTATTTGATGTTGATGTGATTCTAGTTCTTGATATTGAAGTTGATAAGCTTGAATATAGTCTTGATAATGTTATTTTATGATAATATCAAGATTGAAATGTGGACCAAGCAAGGAAAAAAGAATAAATTGCTGAATATCATGATAAGATTCATGATAATTACCTATAGTATCATTCCACACACAAAAATTATTAGGATTGTACAACTCTGGAGAAGGTTTGGAAGGATCAAAGCTTATAGGTTTAGAGGGTGAAAATATTCTTAAGTTATTCTAGACTCAAGGGAGGGTGGGTTGGGTTAAAATTGGTGTAATTCGATGGTCCATTTTGAGTTTGGGGAGGATTAGATGAATAAATATTATAATAAAATGATTGGAAAGGTACTTTAGTAGTTCTTGGAGGTGTTTCAAATTGAGTCATAAAAAAGTCTTGCCTTTTACTTTGTCTAAGGATTCATCTAAATTTTGAGATGAAGAGATTATAACTTTATATTGAAGGTGAGGTTTAAGATCATGTAACAAATAGTTTTAAAAGAGTATAATAATTCATGTTAATGTCCACTTTATGAGTGAGAGACTTCCATTTTTTGATGAAAGTATGAGTAGACTCATTACAAAGTTGCTTGGCATTGATAAAATGGCTAAAGTAATATTCAAGAAGGTCATCATGGTGAAATACCTTCACTAGATAATTAATTAAATCCTATAGTTGTGAGATGGAATGTCTAGGAATTTGACTATACCATTTAAGTGCATCACCAATCAAGGTTTTGACTAAGAACGTGGTGGTAGCAAAAGTGGTAGTTTGGACCCATTCCTTATAGAGATTACCAAAATAATTAAGAAATATAGTAGGGTCCTTATTACCATTATATGTGATAGTTGGAGAAATGATTCCAATGTCTATGGATGCAATAAATGTGGATAAAGGTTCATTTTGAATATGTTGAAGCACTTTTTTATTCATAGGAGGTTGATGGATGATATTCCCATTGGCATCTCTAAGAGAAGGAGGGATAAAGATGTGATTTGGATGAGACATGATTACTTAAGGTGGTTGAATAGTCAACAAATTTAATAAAATAATAATAATTTTCATCATTTGAGATTGATTAGTTGTTTACATCATGTTCATTTATTGAACTATGTGTGCAAGAAATTCATTCCTATCAATAGGTGGATTGGTGTTTGTAGGAGGGGTATCACTGTTGATAGGAGGGAGATTATTTGGTGGAGGATTCCTAATACAAATATTGGGAGGAGAATTATGATGAGGGACCTCAAATACATTACATTGTGTAGTGATTGGTTTTGGTTTAGGATAAGAGGAAGGAAGAAAGTGGATAGTTTCATTTGAAGCAATAAAATAAGTGAGTTTATTATCCAAATCATTAATTATGCAATGTTATTGAATAAAATAAGGCTAAAAGGATGTCATCATGATGAGATAATACTATATAACCACACAAGGAAACATGAAGTGATATAAAACTATACAAAGTGAACTGGGTCAACCTAACATAGAAAATAGGTCCTAAAAACTATATAAGGTTAACTGGGTCGACCTAGTATAGCAAATAGAGGCTAAAAAGTGTACTAGGTCTACTGGGTTGATGTAGTATAATAAATAAGTAAAATTAGATAACCTATAACAAACTATCTTGATTGAAATGATAGTGTACTAAGACAAAAAAATTGTAAGTATTTTGAAAAGCAAGAAATGAAGGGAAGGAAATAATTAATTGAATCACTAATGTTGATCTAATTTAGGCACACAACATAAAACCTTGCACTAAAATTGGTTAATAAATTTTTTTGAAATACAAAATAAAATTCAGCAAATAACAAAAAATCAACTTGAAAATTAAAAGCTAACTAGATGGTTAACCTAAATGTTATTTAGATTATTAGAATATAGTTGTAAATGTGATGGGATGTTAGATGTAATCAAGGAACTAGAAATAAATCTAAGGATGGGTTTACAACATTCTAACTGAAACGTATCTATATTGGCAATGGTACAAGCTTGGTATTGGGGCCTACCCCCTCACTTCACACACCATAATGACAAGGGTGTCGAGTGCTTAGTCAGAATATACCATTAACCACATATTTATACTCAGCCAAAAAACCAAGTCAGCATCCACCTTGGTGATAAAATTTTTGTCACTTGGATTTCCATGCTTTGATAAGATGTTTCATCTCTCCTTATCTAAGTGGGATAATTTAAACACCTCTAGGTGATGGGTAGCGTAAGAATGAGGTGAATCTAGCTCCCTTGATGTACTAATTTTATATCACTAATACACCTATGCTTACAAGGAAAATAGAGATTAAACTATCCTAAAGGTCATGATACACCAAAATAATTGATTACTACCAACTAGCTTCATGTCACACATGAGACCAAGAGACTAACTAGACATACACTTCTCTAATCTGAATCTTCTCACATCAGTATTTCGTTATGAGCTTGTGATGAATGTTTATGATAATAGGAATATAAAATAGGCCTATAATGACACTATTTGAATGGACTAACTCACTTAATCTTGAAACTTCATATAACACTTCACATGACCTACAAGAAGAAGCTTTTAAGCTAAAAACAGGTGAGAGAATGAGACAATAATGCTAAGAATATAACATTCATCACTATGTAAGATTAATAATTCAAGTGAATACACTATGAATAGTAATATAAGAGGTAAAAATGAGCATTATTTATTTATCCATGGTATTCAAATGAGCATGGCTTCACCATACTCAGGTGAAGCATGTTTTACAAAGGCCAAAATGTCTAGTTCTTATAGAACCTTAGAGACAGAAGAGAAGAAAGAAGTATAAAAGTCAAAAATAAACTTGTCATTATGAGAGGAGGAGTTACATGTGTATGATAAGATAATTTGAAACTGATCATGAAAATTTAGAAAGCATAAGTTTCAATTCAAAGCATGAAACTCTTGAAATGTGGCATGAAATTCCTTTTGTTGGATCAAAAAATATCTTCACCATTCACCCCTATTAGAGCATCCAAAAAATAAATATGGATAGTTTTAATTATTTTAATAAGAGGGAAGGGTTAAATACATGATTATCTATGCATTGGCTACATTACTTATCATCTAAAATCTCTTGGAAGTGAGCCATCACTACATCTAGTCAAAGAAACTCCTCTTTCAGTCACCCCTCACACTTGCTTCAAAATTGGCTTTAGTTTTCCAAAATATAGGAAAGTGAGTATATTATAGTTTAAAATACCATCCATGGAATTATATTGATTATTTACACCTTAAATATGTTTCCACTTGAAGTTTTCAGATTTCTCACCATCTTTCTCACTTTGCCAGTTTGGGCTAGTTGAGATGGAGCTGCTTGTAAGAACAATAATGAGTTTTGATGAATCATGAAATTTGCATATTGAACTATAATAATATATAATATCACTCCCAAAATTTATTTAATTTATAGAAATTCCTTATAAATTTCACAATGTACAAAACAATCAAAGAGAGTTATTTTGTACCCTATTCATATATGTATGAAACATATAAACTAGATGGGAAGGGTCATTGGAGATTGTCCTATATGTTTTAATCATTTACATAACCATTCCATCTTATCTAGATAACCCTCCAACCTTTTTTTTAGTCAAGTCATTTCCAAGGGTTTTGTAGGGTTTAAATAATTTTGACCTTTAGTGATGTTCAATAGAGGTCTAACATTAAAACCTTGAATAAATCCTTAAAGAATAAATTCAAGTACCCTATATAACATATTATATCTCCTTGGACTCTCATGTAGTGTGTTAAAATATATGTGATAATCCTAAATTGCCCACTCAAGCCCTTTTCTCCATTCCCTATAGGCTTGTAATGGTCCTAAGCCAAAGGTGGAATTATTGTGAATATTTATACATAATAAGAGATTTTGAGCATCTATTATACTTCCATAAACATTTCCTAGCCCATTATAGTACCTTCCTAATGTTATAATTGGCATTGGTATCCCATTTGGTCTCTAGGCCTAGACCTTGTCTAATAGACCTATCTACATATTTGAGGTTTTGGAAAACCCTATTAAGATCCCTTCTTATGTGTAAGTTATTTCATGTTTTTTTAGGCATTATCCAACTTTCCAAACATCTCTTTATTTATTTGTTAACCCTTAGCTCCTCTGATCATCTTCCTTCTTCAAAACTATAGGTCTTGTTCTCCTAAAAAAGTACCTCTTTTTGAGATAAAATAAAGGGTACTTACCCTATTTTCTAAGACCAATTGGTAATTTTGTGAGTTTATCCAAGTCATATATATATATATATATATATATATATATATATATATATATATATATATTATAACATTTTGGCTCTTTTTAGGTCATTTGGCCTTTTAACACTTGTAAATCCAAAATAGATTGTACAAAAGGGTACTGTGTGTAGGGTTTAAACTATGAACTATGTGATGCAACATTTTACCCCTTTATTCCAATATTTACACATCATAAGAGTTTTTAATTGTGTTAAATATCATTATATAGGTTTTCAATATTATTAAAAACCTTTATCACCCATGCTTTCACCTTGAACTGTGCTCCTACTCAATTAGGCCTGAGTGATAAGTTGACCATGCTTATTCAGGAAAAGTGAGCTTGTAAGTAATGATTGTGTATTTAATAAATTGGGATCAGGTGCCTTGGAATTAATTGAAACTTTACAAAACTTATTTCATCATTTTTTTATTCACCTCACACTTTGGGGTTAAATTGCTCTCAAGACTAGTTAGAGTTAGTTGACTGTGTATTTTATGTTTCCTCTTCAAAAGTGATTCTTGTAGGTAGTTACACATAATTTAAGATTGTATATAGTGTATAAATATATTATTAATGTTTATATTAATACACTAAGTCATATATATACCCTTAGGAGTTATTTTCATGACTTTCAACTTCTTTGTTCAAGGTCACTGTCACCACTCAATCAATTATAGGTGGATATTCTTGGAGGACATTTCAACTTGAATGTTAACCATACTTTGACACTTAAGGATTTATGAAAAATTGAGAATAATCACATACCTTTCTAATCCTCTTAATAATGTCATTATAAATCATACCTTTTAATTTAAACACTTTCTTAAGTTTGATCCTTAGGCTAGCTATAGATGCTTGCATAGGCTTGTGTATAGACTATCTCCACCTTCTTATGTAGAAATAAGGTATTTAAATGTCATTAGTAGCCCCATAATTAATATTAAATTCATATAATAGTAATACATGCTTAGTCACTTATTAAAAACATGGCTTAAGGTATTCTTACTTTCCTTGACCTACAAGACTGTGTTATTCTCTCTTAAGCTTGGTTGTAGGTGTACTTAGCAAGTTTAGGATGTAATTTACTTCACCTTTTATCTATTTAGATATTTAAGATATTAAAATTATTTTAGACTCTCCCTCTCTCCTTGAAAAAAATAAATAAGTGCATCAACAATAATTTCAACCTTACCTTGATTACTCAATGCATCTCCTCAATGTCTATAGCTGTGTATGTTGTCTATAGCTGTTGTTTTTGGTCTCACTTAGATTTACAATGCCTTGTTTTTATTTATTATATTATGAAATAGTTATGAATTTTATTATTTACCTAAACCCATAAAATACTTCTCGAATACCTAAATACCTTACTTTATCTTTCAATATTTGATAAATCTTCTGTTGGTTGTAGACAAAACTAAATGATTTCAGTGTTTAGAAGAGCAACTTAAGGGCTCTTGAAAACCATCTTCCTCTACTCAAAAACCTCCCTTATTTTGAAAATTTATTGACCCATGTGGGATATTAAAGAGAAGTGTACTTAGAGGTCATATAAATCAATGAACCTCTATATAAGGATACCCAAAAAAGGGCCTAGCCCTATATTTTGCTAGTTTTAGGAAATGTGTCCCAAAATGCCAAAAGTTACTTGGAAGGTTTTATCAAGGTTAAAATTGCATCCAATATTTTAAAACCTATTAAAAATGATTTAAAAACATGCTTAAACCTTCCAAACATCAAATAATTATCAAACACAAATTTTCACATTCCTCCAAGAGGTAACACGTCGTATACCTATTGTAGGTGACCCTTTTGTGCATTTGTATTGTGCTCTTGAATATTTAAGTGGTTATTGAAGTTTAATTTTACATGTAAGGTGATAAATAGGAATATAAGATTAATAATATAATAATTAACACTAATCTGTAACCATAACATATAAGAAATCTCTAATAATTGGAAAAAATAACTATAACTCCACATTTTCACTCCTTGAAAACTAAGTTGGTTCATAAAACCACTTAAAAACCTGAAATAAATGATGGGTAACATGTGAGAGGGAGTAAAATAACTCTAGAATTAATCTCACTCCTTGATTTGCATAGAATAGTTAAAAAAAGAGCAAAACCTATAAGGTACAGAGATTGGCAAGAAAATTAGATAGGCCATATTCCTAAGAATGGTACATAAATCAAAAAAAAAGAATTATTATATAGATAAACATCAAATTTAATTTGAATAAGTGTATAAGATACCCCAAGGAGCAGTTTCCCTCCCATGCTAGCCATATCATCTGAAAACCTGAGGGCCATTCATGCTTGCCAAGCTTAGTAGAAGAAGAGAGAAGTGTTTTTCTAATTTTTTTGGAGTTTTTTAATCAAAATAATCACTATAATTTTTTTTTTGAATACCAAGGGACACCCCTAAAGTGTCATTAGCTGTATGAGGCTATACAAGTCTATATACCTCAAGAAAAGTCCCCTTTTTCCAAGAAATATTATCTTTATTATAAATAACCTACCATTTTTTAGTTATAAATGGTTAACTAAGACTTATTAAGACACATGGGGAATGAAATTACCCTTATAAACCTTCAATTTACCCAAAGAGGCTGTAAAACTCATTTAATATTATATTTTGACCCCTCAAATGACTCTAAAAGACAAGGATTAAAATGACTAATGAAAAAGGATAATAAGGCATTCAATTACATAAAATAAACTATAAAATACCATATTAAAAAAATATTATACCCATAAAACATATAAATATTAATTTTTTACCTATAGGGGACCCAATTTGACTTCTAGGGTCAAGTTTGGTCAACATAAATCTAAGTCGGTTGGCCCTGGGTAGACAATTATTAAAATGCTTGTTTATGATTTTTTGATATATTCATGTGTGCATAAAATATAAAATATTGAAACTAAATGGTATATTCAAAATAAACTAATTATACTATGTGATCTATTCTAAGTATGCAAGCACCAAGAAATGAAAGTGTGAGTTATTTACTAACATATAAAGGTTAATTCTAACTTTGAAACATGGTATAGTGTCAATGTACTAGATAGTGTATGCATAAAATATAGAATATCACTGACAATTTCACCTCGGTATTATGGAAGCAAATGTCTAAAAATGAATATGGTTGATAGAGTCAACCTAGTTATGTAGACAACACATAGAATACAAAACTAGGTTGATAGGGTCTATCTAGTTGACTGTACAAGGGTAATTTTAAAGACTATAAATTATGAAATGAAAGCTTATAATAAAAGAGATAAAGGATATAAATTAACCTTAGTGAGTTTGAAGATGCAAATAAATGATATTACTATCAAATAACCTTGATAAATGCTTGTAAATCTTGCTAATAGGGTCGATTGAGTCGATCTAGCTTCATATAAGTCTATTACTAAGTGTCTTAAATGTATAGGATTGATTAGGTCAACCTATTAGTCTATGTTATATGTTCAAAATTATGAAAAACTATACTAGGTCAACTGGGTTGATCCAATATCTTGTGCCTAAAAAAGAGCGTACATAGAAAGAGTAGAGTCATTTGGATGTGAATGTGTCTTAAACCTATGTATAAAATCTAGAACTATGTTGATGAATTCAATCCATTATGACAAATATATGATTAAAATAATGATAAAATATTAAACAAATACTATAATGGTTAGTTCACATCAGGTTCACCATAATGTTTGCAATCAGAAGTACAAAATGTCTTTAAATCAATCCTAGCTTGATGAACATAAAGCATACCTACACTTTCGATTGGGATTACATTTGTAAAGAAAGAGCATGGATAATATGGGGATCTGATAGACCCAATTAGGGGATAATTTATCATAATACACTATGATAAGGAAGGTTTCAAAGCCTCCAATCTAACTCAATCATGCAATAACCCTTAAGGGGTCCTAGGTTTTGATATTTTAGCTAATATAATAATAAGAAAAGTAAATTTTATCAAGTGCTCACCAAATCTTGTTGCATGAAGTGGGGTTAAAAAATAATAAAAATAAACATGTATAGAAAACATATACTCACATCAATGTATACAGAATCCTTATACATGGAAGATAAGCAAAAATTCATTATCTATCTAGTCTTACAAAGGAGAAATAAAGTTATGAATACTTACCTTGGAAGATGAACCCATTGAGCCTCAATCTCTCCCTTCACCAAGGTGCTTCCTAAGAGGTTGTTGTGGTATGTAAAGATGATAAAGATAAATCATCTCTAGGCTACATAACCTATCAATGCATCCAAAAGTCTTTTCCATAAGATAAGATATGTATCTCTAAAGAAAGTATGGAACCCTATGCTTTATATATCAAGTAGAATGGTCGATAGTTACATGTTCGTTCACTCTTATTTATTTCACTTCTCATAATAAATTATGGAAATAAATTTGTATTTATAGGCATATATAAATCTAAACCATTCCAAAAATTTCATCTGATAGGGTCGACCTAGTTGACCCAGTAAATTTCTTGACAATAATTCACTAGGTCAGCCAAAGGTCAACTAGCTCCTAAGTGGAAAATACCTTAAAACTATATAACATGGAGACATTCAACCTAAAAAAATGGATTTAGGTGAGGAATAGGAGGATAAAATGTATCAAATTCCTAAAATGGGTACAATATAAAAGATAAATCTTACGATAAATAGATTTTAGGAGACAAGTGTGTCGGTAACATGTTGTAAAAGGCACAATAATCCTGTGTAGCACCAATTGTCTAACCACCCCTTTCCTAGTGCACCCCTTAAGGTGTGAACTCAGAGAGATTGAGACTCAATAGGTTCTTGCAAGATACAAAGTGTCAATAATTGATAAAAGTTTGAAAATTCTCTGCATATAAAACCCACATTTTTATTATTTATCTTCCCTTAAAACAAATTCTCATTAATAGCAATGTCCGTAGATTATTCTCCACAAATAATTTTTTATTAATTCAATGGATTGAGGATATGATTTCTACCATTTTTATTTAAGGATTAATTTTTTTACCAACCATGATAGACATATATTTTATCAAATTGCCATGTTTTCCCTAAAATATCATGGAACATGTTACACGGACATAATTTCACACCATACCACATCCTTGTAAGTATATATATGAAATATTACTATAAATTTTTCATCAATTAAGATTTGATGGATTTTTGTAGCCAATAAATTTTGTAATGATTTGGATGACCCACTCTCTTCAATCCTAATATCTCAAAAATTTAATCTGGAACTATATTTTTGAATTCTCCTACTATAATTATAACTCTACAACACTTACCTTCCTACATTGAAGATAGTCATAAATAGGATCTTCCTTTGAATGGGATAACTTTATTTATTTATAGCATCAGTTAGGATCCTCTTCATCATAAATGTCTCCCATTATTCAAGTTAATTTGTCTCATTTTTATATTACATGGAATCTTTATCACCTTAATCTATATTTTTAAATGGGATGTCTAGAATGTGAAAATTTGGTTATTTTTTTCTGGACAAACTGTTTTGAGGATGAGTTACATTGGTTTTTTGATAGACTATCTAGTTTAAATTTGATGTCATAGCTAGATAAATAAAACACTGGGAATTTTGATAAACATTTAGGAAATGTTAGTCAAATGTAATCCATGTGCAATGTAAAACATTGAGACCTTTGCTATCATTAACCATTACATGCAAAAATGGGAGTTTCAGAATAAGTTATGGAGATTCAATACAATGTAACTAAGATTGTATTTTTATGTAATATTTTAATTTTGGTTGCAATATAAAATTCATATATTTTTTTATGTAAGGTTTAAATATTCAAAAATGACACTAACTAGTTAAAAAAATGTCACAGTGAAATGTACTTTGATTTCTTCTATTAATTATTATCAATTGACTTATAATTGTTCAACATAGGGTACTCTAGTTAGTTTAATTTTTTTGGTCATTCTCATATTCATGATTTTATTTTAATTTTAGACATTATAACAAATTGTAAATAATTTTTTATTAAATGTAGAGTATATAGAGGGCACATTGTCTAATGATCTCAATACATTGTTATTTAATGGATTGAAATCATGTCTTTATATATTAAAAATGGTATTTCTAATAAATATTTAGAAAAAAATTTAAAAACATTAACACATTCCCAAACATGATTTTTGTGACATGGAATGATAGTAACACATTAAAATATGGGAACTTTAGAGCATGGAATGAAGAAAAATTGCAATGTAATTAGAATTGGATTTTTGTATGCTAATGAACTTTGATGTGCTTGTAAAATGTGGGTGGATTTAGTGAATTGTTATTGTATCATCACCTCTATCAAAGACACTACCTTTGAAATTGACATGAAATCTACGTTATCCATATACAATGACACCATTGAAATTATTTTAGTATATTATAAAAGAAAATATAACCAAGTATAATTGCACAACTCAGAACTAACTCCTACAAACTACATATTGAACTTTATAAAAAGACCTCCAATAGACACCGTCAAAACCTATAAATTTATATGTTTCTTACTAGTCACTTTAGCCTTCACTAAGTCAAATTCAAGGTTTAAATAATATTATAAACATTTAAGTATAATTGGTAAACTAAATATTTATTAAAATAATTTGGTGAACTCTTTGATTATTATCCATACTCAAAATATTGATAGTATATCAATTTTAATATTCTATCAAAATTGAAAGACAATTTCCTTGAAATTTATATACTTGTTATTATAATATCACTTTGTAAATTTGATATTTATAGATGTAAACTTTAAATTGTAAGTCTTAGTTGTTCAGTTAAATCTACCTACACATTTTAAGAGCACTACATATTTCTATAAATGGTAGATCTAATCAAGGATTTCATAACATTAGACAATTTGGGAGATCATATTTTCCTTTCTCTATTCATCAAAAATTGACTATATTATGTTTCCTATATAGGTGTAATTTAAGACCAAGTAAATGAATTAAATTTATTCATGTATTTCTAACTATATTAGCCTTCAATATTATTAATTTCTTTAAATAGGAATTTGTAAATATCCAACCAAAACCATCAAGTATTTCATGCATTTTTAAACAAATTTTGTTTTTATTAAAATGTTTCATTTATAAATCAAAAATTTTCATTTTTTCCATAGTGTAATCAAGGATGAATGATCTACATGGATTGACCATGTCAAAAATGTCGAGGTAAGCATCTAAACATCAATTGTTTGAATATTTTGATACTTACCTTATCTGGTTGGTACTGTCCCACTCGCCAAAATTATTATTTTATATAGATAAATATCTCCTTAAGGTCAGCCTATTTACCTATCTTGTTGATGATGTGAGACAATTCCTAATGGAAGTCATATATAATCAAATCAATGTCTCATTCAAAATAAACTTGACACTTATCTGGATCACATGTATAGATTATTTCAAAATGCAAAAATCTTGTGAATTCTTCCCAAATTATAAATCTATCATTAATATTGGTCATAGGATAATTCAAAATCAATATAAATCCATGTTAGGTATCAAAGTATAATAATTAGTCGCATACATATAGAAAAGAATAACAATTGTCCAATCACACTAAGTGGGAGAACTATGTGTGGATTGTTTTCTCTCTTCATATTATAAAATATGTAGATAATATTCAATCATAAAATTGGGGTTATTAGGATTATCTTAGAATATTATGTAATTTTTAAAATTTTATAGGTTTATATCCCTCACAAGCACACCTAAGTTTTCAAGGAAAAAGGAGATAGATAATTGACATTGCACAAATCATAAATGTTTAGGATCATGAATTATAAACAAATAAATACATGGATAGGTGACAAAAAATGAGTGTGCACTACATCCATATAGTTTAGTACCCACCAACAAGTTAATATTGATAGTTGATACTAACCTAGATTAGCATAACTAACCTAGTGTAGATAGAGAACTTGTTTTGGAATTGAAAGAAACTTATCCTTGCTTTATTTTAATTTTCAATTATAGAATACATGAAAATTTAGAAAATCACCTAAAAAATCTACGTATTAATTATTTTATTGTACTTACTATATTTAGCATATGCCACTTTTCAAAATCAAAAGAGTCAATCTTTATCTTTTACATTTAGATGTATGTTTGAATGTTATATCTTAATATCTAAATTAAATTTAATATTATATATTAATTATGTTAATTAATACATACTAATATAAATTAGGGTAAACTATATTTTTGAACTTGTAAAAGTATTTAAACTACAAAAACCTTGGTTTTCCTTAGGGTTTCATCTTCCAAGTTTAAATACTTTTTATCTTAGGGTTTTAGGTTTCATTTCTTATGTCCATATAAAATGTTAATATTTTATTTTATATCCTAGAGTTTCAATAATATATATTTTTATTTATATACAAAAAATACCCTTTCACCTTTGGGTATAGATGTTTCATACAATTTTCATGCATAATTTTTTTATATTTGACCCTCTTAGAGTTGATTCTTACTTACCTTGATTTTAGGGGTTATCGTTCCACTTATACTCATGAATATTATAGGGTTTAATATTGTTTATATTCCTAAATATAACCAAAAACCTAACAAGTCTCCTAATATCATTGTTTATACTACTCAAGGCAAAACATCACTAGTTTATATAAGTTTTAAATGTGCTTAAGCAATTTGTTTTATTTTGGTTTCTGATAGGTGTTAGAGGTCTTTTAGGGTCCTTATTAATTTTTTTGATTGATTTATTATTCAATGTTTTGTTTTCTAATCCATTTTAAGTTTTCCCACCAAAATCCCAAATTTGAAAATTTAATTTCTAATTCTAGCCTTAAGAGGTGTTTGGAGACTTGGGTAAAATACAAATGTTGTAGAATGTTTTAGGGTCAAATAAAATCCTAAAAATTTGTGTTAATGTGTTTTAATGTACCAATCATGGTAAATAACAATATGATCAAAGAAAATAATGTTGTAATTTCCATCTACAAGGGTTAGCCTTGAAAGAAGGAGTTGGTTTGCATATTTGGGGTCTTGAAAAAGTGGGAAATGAATGGAGTGTGGAGTAAAGTATATTAATATAAGGATAAAAGGAAGATAATTTAAAAGGATAGGGGAAGAGAGTGAAAAAGAATAAGAAAATATCCCAATTGCAAGAAACTCTGTCTCTTCTTCATTTTTTATGTATGATTATTTTATTGTATGGAGGCATACATAAATGAAAGAATTTTTTAGAGTGCTCACATCAATTATTAGTAAATATTTATCTTTAATACCTCCAATTTTATTTTTTTGTTTGAAATTAATGGATTTATATTACTCTCCCATAGGTTAAGTTGCAAAAATACAAATGTTTGGAAACTCTATTATCATAATCAAGACAAGAACAAGGCAGAGGAAGCATTTTGAAGGCTTTTTAAGTATAAAATAGATTT
>JARHVA010010459.1:0-30000 GCA_037957365.1 Torreya grandis | reverse complement strand
GAGATCATGTGTCCCATAATTATTATTAAAAAATCTCCTTCAAATATATGTAAAATAAATGAAATGAACGGAGAGGAAAACACCAAAATATGACTAAGCATTGTCTAAAAAAGGTATATTTGATACCATATCAGAGTCTAGAATACTCATCTCAAGGATCACTTTTAAATGCCATAAATATAATAAATAATACACTCCCACACAACACATAATAAATTATTATTAAATTTATTTGTGTATATCTTAATCATGAAAAACATATCAATATCTCAACAATAGTACAAGGGAATGTCTAGATTAAATATCTTAGAATAGTTTGTTTAATATAAAATATGGTATGAAGTAAACATTAGTTGAAGTGACTAAGTATTTGTTATCCAATTTTGGATACCATATGAGGGATTAATAAAAAAAATTACTTTTGCACTGGTTCATTATTTCCACGGGGTCTAAATGAATGTCTTATATAAATTTAGCATTGTTTAAGGTATTTATGAGTAAATTAAAGTAAAGTGATTTCCAGGTGACAAGCTTGTTTAAGTCACCTTTAGTTCAAACACTTATTATAAGTAATTTATGTATAAGTATAAAATTTTACTAAGCTCAATGATGTCATTTAGAGTCTAATAAAGGGTTATTTTATCGAATAACATGTGTCAAATCACTTTAAGTCAGTTTTAAAGGAAAAAAAGAAGTTACAAGAGGTTTTCAATGCCAAAAGGAAAGTAGGCATTCTCTTTTATTTATTTCCAAGGCTAATTTTTAGGTTAAAATGATTAAAAATATGTATATTCATATTTATTAGGTCATATCCATGCTTAAAAAGTTTTCACTATTCCACATAAGGCAAAAAAACACTTCCTTTCTTCCATTTACCTCTTAGCAAGCTCACAACAACTACTTTCAAATGCTTGGTCTGTACAAGAGAGATAATTGAAATGAAATAGCTTTGATAAATATGAGGTTACTCATGTAATTAAAATAAATGTCCATATTTATCATACTAATGTATTCTCCTTTATGAAAAATCATTAAGAAGGCAGGGTGGTCTAAAACTGTGCAAAACCCTCACTAGCTCAATTTTATCATGAAAATGGAAGTTTAAAGCTCATTGTAAGGATGAAAAAAAATGGATGCGATACATGATATCTATGATATCATTTAATATGATATTTAGAGTTTCCCTTGGCACACATGATCTCAAGGAGGCAAAAAATGTTAGGTTGTGGAGCTAAAAGCTTCACTGATGCAGACATGGAGAAGGCCATTAGAGGAGTTGCTGGAGTGTCACAGACACCGGCGTCGATCAGGAAAACTGACGTCAGTAGTATAAGGTAGGAGAGAAACTAGAATCAATCAGAGGTCGGTCGACGTCAGTTACCCCCAGGTGGACAGGGACCGACGTCGGTCGCCTGTGTGGTTTGACTACGAGTATATTACGGGCAGTTAGTTGACGAACCATGTGTTTGCATGTTTAGTGCTAATTATAGACTGAGAGCTGTGGATCTAATTATTGTATTAGGTGTCTAATTATTGTTTGGATGAGATCTATATAATAGACTCATGGTTGTATTGTAAACTTGTGCTAGAGAGTAAGAGAGCATTACTATAAGCTCCTTCTGTGTGTGAGGTAGAGCAATGGTGTGTTCCTCCTAGTGCCACAATACCAAGGTGGGTGTTGGATTGGAGAATTAGTAGGGTTCTTCATGAGTGTATGATCTTAGTCATCAGGTGAGCATGGCTACGAAAGGAGATCTACATGGTATGTAAGATCATTGATATGCAGGTGTGTGTGTGTGTGTGTGCAAGGTCAAGGGTTACAGGTGTGCAGAACCAGCTTGATCTGTAGGTGAAAGATCAGATAGGACAAAAACACAACAGGGAGAAGTATTAGGAGAGATCTACTTGGAGTACAGGTGTGTACTTTTGGAGTGCGTGGAGCACTTGTGGAGTGCATGGAGCACAGGTATAAGGTGAACACCAACTCAGTGTGTGAGTTGGGTGTTGGGACCTAAGAGAGAAAGATTTGAGGAAAGAAGTACTGTTCACTTGAGGTGTGGGAAGCCTCTAAAGAGGTGGTGGAGAAGAAGTGGCATCTTCTTTATTGTATTCTTTTCTGTATGAGTATTAATACAAGTTGTGTATTGTCTCTCATATCTTGTGTTATTTCTGGATTATAGTTACTTGTTGATTCTAGTTATTTCCGCATATTAAGTTGCTTGCATTTGGTAATCAATTGTGTGCTTCCAATGTTTCATATATCCCAACAAGTGGTATCAGAGCTAAGGTTACAGGAAGCGGTTTTGTGTTTGGTTACACGTCACTCTCAGGGGTTTCTGATTGAGTGGGAGTAGAGCAATGGCAGATCAAAGTAAGCTAAGGATGGAGGAGTTGAAAAGCATAGATCATCACTTATGGTCCGATGGAAAGAAAGAGCAAGTAAAACAAAATTGTTGGTTTGTGGAAGATCAGCATGGAGGAACTAAAGAAGCAGATGTTGCAGGTGATGTGGCACAGGATGCTTTGGGAGGTTTCTTGGATAAAGTTGAATCTTGTCTTACAGATTCGGTTGCCTCTTTCCATGCAACCCCAGATAGAGGAGCTGGTGAGCCTTGCCAAAGAATTGGCAAAGGGAAAGTGAAGTTGAAATTGCAGATGGCCAACACACAGGTGTTGAAGGAGGTCATGCAGGTCCCAAGTTTGGAGATATGGCTAATTTCTTTAGAAGAGTTGGGTGATGGGAGGTGTACGAGAACTCTCACAATGGATGCACTTGAATTAGCTGGTGGTAAGAAAATAGGTAATCTTTATCTACTTGTTTATATTACTGATTCTTCTTTTGTTGCAGAGACGTGGCTTCATAGGCTTGGTCACATGAGCAGGAAGGAGATGCATGTTCTTAAGTGAAAGACAGATATATTTGACAGGCTTAAGAACTGGAAAGCCTTGGTGTTCATGGAGGAGATGGCAGATAGAGACCAGTGGATGTGGCTGGATACTTCTGAGCAGGGCAGTTTAGACATGGGGATTGATTCAAAAGAGCTCGCGGGTAAAAAGTCATCACTCACAGGAAACAAAGGTATCGACATCGACAGGAAAACTAACATCGGCAGTCGGTAAGACCGATGTCGGTCATGAGGACCGATGTTGGCAGCAGGAGGACACCGATGTTGGCAGGTTGGTAGTCAGGACAGGTGCAGGAACCGACGTCGATCAGATGCAGACTATGTAGTGGCCGAGGTCAGTCACTGTAACAAATTTTGGGTGGACAGCAAGCTGTCAAGGAGTCTCAAACACCCATATAGAGGAATGAAGATGTAAGTAGGCCTCAAATTCATTGTTGCTCTTCTTTATACTAGTTGCTGACTATAGAGCAAGAAGGATCCAAGAAACAGTGGGAGCGTTGCATGGAGAGATTGCAGAACCAGATGGGAGATTTGGTAGGGTTGCCAGCCAGTATGTTAGCACTACAAGACAAATGGAATTCTTAGTTGAAGAATAGAGAGAATGGATACGTGAGATGAAAGACTAGGTCATATGGTCTTGAGGAGCTGCAGGACAGTGGTATAGGGTTTGACAGGTGGAGGACGAAGCATGGCTTCAGTCAATGTTAGGTAACTACTGTGGTTTGACTTACCAGGTGGATGATGAGTCATGACATCATTCTGTTGCTGTATGTGGATGGTATGTTTGCTAGCAGGATTATACATACAGGTTTTTCTGAGCTAAGGGTAAGATTAGTTCAGTGGTTTGCTATGAAGAATTTGGAGCAGCGAAATTCTTCAGCATGGGAGACATGGGAGATCATAGGGTGATTTTGTTTCTAGTGGGAGCTGATGTGAATTAGGTGTTGGTGAGATGCAGGATGCAGAATTAGAGCACAGTAAGGGCTGGACAGTTCAGTGTCCAAAATAACATGAGGTCTAGTATAGTCCTGAGTTTGCCCAAGCATCGGGTATTGTCAGAGAGTTAGGAGCCAATTCAGAGAAGTGGATTCTTAGGTATTTGAGAGAGACCAGTAGTAGGGATTCATGCTATTCATGGTCAGGACTTCACTACATGAGATTTTAGGAATTAATGCTGCAGGGTACTCGGATGACAGGAGGTACACCACAGGTTGTGTGGTGGGTTGTCTTAAGGATTGAGCTTCAAGAGGGATACAAACTAGGAAACAGATTAGACAGGGTACAGGTACAGGTATAGTGTAGTTATTTATCTCCAAGTGGGAGATTGTTAGGTTGTAGAGCTAAAAGCTTCATTGATGTAGACATGGAGAAGGCCATTGGAGGAGTTACTGGAGTGTCACAGACACCGGCGTCGGTCAGGCAAAATGATGTCGGCAGTATAAGGCAGGAGAGAAACTGGCATTGGTCAGAGATCAGCCAACGTTGATGACCCCCAGGCAGATAGGGACCGACGTCAGTTGCCTGAGTGGTTTGACTGCAAGTATATTATGGGCAGTTAGTTGACGAACCATGTGTTTGCATGTTTAGTGCTAATTATAGACTGAGAGCTGCGGATCTAATTATTGTATTAGGTGTCTAATTATTGTTTGGATGAGATCTATATAATAGACTCATGGTTGTATTGTAAACTTGTGATAGAGAGTAAGAGAGCATTATTATAAGCTCCTTCTGTGTGTGAGGTAGAGTAATGGTGTGTTCCTCCTAGTGCCACAGTACCAAGGTGGGTGCTGGATTGGAGAATCAGCAGGGTTCTTCAGGAGTGTATGATCTTAGTCATCAGGTGAGCATGGCTAAGATAGGATATCTACATGGTAAGTAAGATCATTGATATGCAGGTGTGTGTGTGTGTGCAAGGTCAAGGTTCACAGGTGTGCAAAACTAGCTTGATCTATAGGTTAAAGATCAGATAGGACAGCAACACAACAGGGAGCAGTATCAGGAGAGATCTACTTGGAGTACAGGTGTGTACTTGTGGAGTGTGTGGAACACTTGTGGAGTGTGTGGAGCATAGGTATAAGGTGAACACCAACTCAGTGTGTGAGTTGGGTGTTGGGACCTAAGAGAGAGAGCTTTGAGGAAATAAGTATTGTTCACTTGAGGTGTGGGAAGCCTCTGAAGAGGTGGTGGAGAAGAAGTGGTATCTTCTTTATTGTATTCTTTTCTGTATGAGTATTAATACAAGTTGTGTATTGTCTCTCATATCTTGTGTTATTTCTGGATTCTAGTTACTTGTTGATTCTGGTTATTTCTGCATATTAAGTTGCTTGAATTTGGTAATCAATTGTGTGCTTCCGGTGTTTCATATATCCCAACAAAAAATATCCATTTATGGTAATTTGTAGGAAGAAAAGAGAGAGGTTGCATGTAGGGTTTTGATTTTTTTAATTATATTATAAAATATATTATATTAAATTTACCATAAAAAAATAATAAATATTTATATCATACTCCTCAATTCCTTCTTAATCACCAAGTAGGATAAAACATGGAGTGCCAGTTTTGAATCAAGTTACAAGCTTTAGCAGTTTGCAGGCAGAATCATAGTATATGAGAACCTCCATTAAATTTTTTGGTCTCTTTAATACCATTTATATCTCTTAAAATAATTATTATAATTCAAAATGGAAAGCAGACCATATTTTAATTTTCATCAATAAGACTGTGTGTAGACTGCAAGTGTAAGAGTTCAACATGGCTTTGGTTGTGAACCTGAAGAAACCAAAGGGAGAATTTATTTCACATGAATTTTAGTAGTTTAAAAATCCTAAAATGACTCAAAAAAATTATTAAAAACATCACAAAATCCTGCAACTCAACATATATTGATCTCATGTTAGAAGACTATGTAAAGGTTTGCTTCCATAATAATGACTCAAATAGACCAACTTTACTTTTATTAAGGGAAATAAATGTATATAAACTCATATGGATTGTTGTGAAGTAGTTAATAGTTTTTTTATGGAAAAAGTGATAAAAATTTTATCCATTTATAACTTAAAACATTGAAAATGTAGATCTACAGGGCTGTAAACCTGTAGGTCTCAATTTCAAAAGAAATTCAACAAGAACCTATTTTGAAAGATGAAGTTTAAAGGTTAAAAAATGTGTGGGAAACATGGGTAAAAAGTGTGGATATTAGAATAGGTAAAAATAATGACAAATATTTAGTTGAATAGTCACTATTTAAGTCCAATAAATCCCAAGACTATATCAATACATATAGTCCTAATGAGACCTACAAACCTGCATTTTGGATACAAAGAAGAGTGTCTGTTGGTGATAAGTAAGAGTTTTAGAGGAAAAAATATATTAAAATAAATATATATAACACTTAAAATATATCTTAAATACTATAAAATAATAATATCATCAATATGGCCAAAATCCCTTGAAGAGAGCCTAGACCTTATGAGACATAAATGCCTAATTGGGACCTATAGGTCTCACCTCAGATTGTGAAATAAAAAATGAACATTTTTATTTGATATTGAGTTTTTTATTATAATAGGAGTCATTAATATTCATATTATGAGTTTACACAATGATTGGAGCCTTGTAAATTTGAATACAAACTCCAAACTAAACTAATGGCCTACAAACCCTTAAAGTGTGATAATCAAGTTCTTAGACCTTTTCAAAGGTAAATACCTAATGGAGATAATTAATGACCATAAAATTCACCATTTAAAACCTATTTATAGTATATTATATCCATATAAGGCACTTATAAGAGTTTTTTTCCTAAGAATTCTATTTTTCAGCTTCACAATAGTCTTACATGTCTTAAAAATAGCTTTGAGAAGCTTAGAACTCCACAGAGAATGTGCATGATAGAAAATGGATCTTGGATGATTTTGGAGGGGTAGGGGATGGGTATATCACTTCTATTCCATGTAAATTTTTTTTATTTAAGTACCTACATGCTAAGAACAATCCTTAAGGATGAGAGGTAGTTCAAAACCTTATTTTTCCCTATGAAGATCTCGAGAGACCTCAATTTATTGCTTGGATATTTTAGGAATATTTTAATGGTACCTAAGGATATTAACCATGGAAAATAACCCATTTTTTATATAAACATAAAACATTATTCTAGGTATTTATCCCTCATACTTATGAACCATCATTATGATGACTAGACACTTTAAACCCTTCGTAAACCATCCTTAGGACCTAATGGAGGAATTTAGTTTCCTAACAACTCCAAATTAACTTGAAGGGAATAAAAACCAATTAAGTGACATATATACACATAATTTTACCTGAATGAGTCACTATCCTATGTGTGGTATATATGTATGGATATATGTCCTAAAGACTACCTATTGGAGGTAGTTTGTAGAATTTTCAAGCTTGTAAACTTTCATAACAAGTGATAGAGATTTATCAGGACAAAATAAAGGTATTAATTCATAACTCATCTTATACATATTCACAACTAGGCCTGAGAGTAGAATGATGATCAATCTTTCACTAGGAGGACTGAATTACAGGACCTTAGCAACATTAATGAGTTAGAAACTAAATTATCATCCTCTCTCAAAATGGAAAGAATATATAATTTTCATAAGATGGTGTGGATTTTTATTCATAATTCTAATATGACATATTTAAAGTTGCTAAATTGAAACTTCCCCTTTAAGAATTTCATTTTAACTCTTCAAACAAGAGATCCTATACCACTTGGTAAAGTTCCTCATCAAGTTGTACCAATACATGCTGAGGAGATAGATGAAACTATTTTAATTATAATAAAATTGAGGTTACTGACACTTGTATATACATCCCCTATGCCTCTTTCTCTCTCTCCCTCCCTCTCTCTCTCCTTATCACATTCTCTTATACATGTAGCCTTGAATGATTTGTAATGGATCCTCCACCTGAGTATTGTGATTCCATTCTCATTTCTATGTCTTTCATTAATAAGACTACTAGTTTTACCCTCTATGACTATACTTAGTAGGTATTTACGTATGGTTGATCTTGTTATGTGATTTTATTATTCTTCCTTGATATGTTGTCCTATTATACCACCTATATGCTTTTTGAAATCTTGTATTATAGGTCATGTAAAGTGTATAAATTAATTTTAAGAGTTAGCTATGTTTATCTATTCATTAGTGTCATCTATACCAATTAATTAGTCCTCTTATCCTAAGCATTCATCACAACCTCCACATTCAAATTCTAATGTACTAGATTTAGATTGGGAGTTGTGCACATTCAGGTCTCATGGTTTATATGTGCACATGAATTTATTTTATATTGATTAATTAGTTTGGTATATCACTCGCTTTAGTGTTTAGATCAAATCTCTTTTCCTTTTTCTTAACAATTTAATATTTTAGTATTATCATGGTTGAAGTGTCAGGGGAACTAGCCTAAATCTAGAGGTTTAGTCCACTTAGAGGTCATCAATAACCTAGGTCTAGTCATATTATATAACTCAAGTGAGAGGGATTGAAAAAACCTTCTCAAGGGTCAAAATTTGAGCTATAATAGTTCTAAAACACCTGGTAGGACAAGATCCTTTATCTATTGAAGAGTGGTTGGTGTGCTCTTCAATACATCAACCTTAGAGGCATGAACGCAATCACCAATGGTGAATTTGATTATAATTAGCTAGATTTAGTATCCCAAGTATTCTTACAATCAAGTGATCCTTAATTTTTTTCTTTCTCATGAGGTTTGATGGATAAATTTGGATTAGAATTCTATTTTACCCATGTTGGTGAGGCCTATCAGCAACATATTAGTCCCTTTTAACATTTTAATATACCATGTTATCCCTATAATGACCTAAAATACCCTTCATATGACCTAACTATCATTATGGCTAGCCTTGATACCAAGAACACTATCCTTGCTCTTTTAATCATCAAGGTTACAAATAAATTTAGCTTTAATATTAGTACTATAAATATTTCCATCAGTAGGAGATAAGAGCTAATGAGGAGCTTGTAAAAATACAAATCCAATCTAAGAAAGAACAAGATTCTTAGTTTCTCATGAATATATACTAGAATCAAATAGCGATGAAAAAGATAGATGTAAATGTATAATTTGGATGAGATTCCCCTAGTCACCTCATTAAAAATATAAGGGAGTCTTTAGAGTTTTCAAATACTGAGTGGGTATCTTTTGAGAGGGGAAACAAGCATGCCTTAACCAATGAAAATTTATAAATAAAATATTTGAATCAATGCATGGAAAATTGATTAATAAAATGGGAAGAGAAAGAGTTGAAGTTTATTCATCTTCAATCACCATCTCCAATCCCAAGTGAGTCCTCTTGGGTTCCTAATTTTTTCCAACTTACAATAATCCATAAAAAATTTATTGATTCTATGAAGGACTCATTCATTGTCCCCTAAGCTCAACCGGATCTCCCTAATGAACCTTTTCTTATACCATTATAAACTAAGAAATTTGATAAGACTCCAAGGAAAATTGAAAGCTTATCTAATCCTTTTTCCACACCTAAATTTGTAACACCTCATCAAGAGCAGGATCCTAAGCCAATACCCCATGTTGGAAGAAAGTAGTAGAGTCATGGGGAAAGAAAGATGAGCCTTTCCTAGATCAAGAGGTTGAATCCAAAAGGGAACTTGTACATGTTCAAGATTTGTCCACTTCTTATCAAGAGCCCTAAACATGACCATCATAGATGTCTATCCAAGAGGGCATATCAAATAAGAGAAAGGTCCCAAGGTTCAATTTTCAAGCCAATTCATGAGTCTATCAAAACCCCACTCCTCCCTACTCAAGATCATAAAACTTGCCCATTAAGGAAGTCAATCCAATAAAGATTTCAAATGAAAAAGGAGGTCCATGTTACGAAATTCAAATATCAAAGTGTATCCAAGGTTTAGATATTTACGGATGAATGGAGAAATAAGAATAATAAGCTCGTTGATCATGAAATCCCAAGGTTTGTTTGTGAGGTTTAACAACCAATTATTAAGGAAGACCATGTTCTCTTGGAGACTATTGAAGGTCAAGTTGTAGCTATAAGTGAAAAAAATGAGGGATATAAATAAGACTCTTTAAGTGAACATGATGAATAAATCATCATTAGCACTCTTGTTGGTGAATAAAAGAATAAATAAGTATTTGGCAATGAAGAGGAAGGTGGTCTTCATCATGTAGCAATAAAATATAAAGGACGTAACATTATTGAAGATAAGCATAACCTAACTAAGTTGGTAATACAAATATCATAGCCAATTAGTCATCTCATTGAGTCCATGGGTGATTAATAAAAATAGTTCTTACAACCTCTTGATGAACTGGAGTAGTTGTATGTTATTCATATGCATTTGGATTCTTCCCAAGAAGATTCAAGTAGACAATAAGAGGTAAAAGTCTATTTCAAACACTCACCTTTGACTAAAATTACTGACCTTCCTTCTTATTTCAAAGAAGATTGGGTTAGTTTTAAAATGGAGGAGCCTCAAGGGAATGTTTACATAGAGTGTCTTCATGAAGATGTTAAAATTGGTCTTAAGATAGAGGATCTCCTAATTGAGCAAGATGAGGTCTTGAGCAGGCTTGAAATAACCTCTAGTGAGTATGAACCAATAACATTTCAAGATCAAAGTATAGTTTCACAAATGGTTGATGGCCTTACAAGAAATCACCATGAAGTTTAGGATCACATGACATTAGCTAGAAAATTGATGGAGACACATCATAAAGAGGACAATCACATGCATCATTCCTTGTCAAACCAAAATGAACAATTCTAAGATGATATGTGGAAGTAATATTTAGATATTTGTAATGTATTTAAAGCTCTTCAAGGGATTATATATTTTGTTGGGAATACTGAGGATGCTTTTGAGGATGATCTCCTTCTTGAAAATCAATGTGAGAACACCCAAATAGTATTTAAAGATCAAACACATCATTTCATGGAGCTATAATAAGTCAAGGTTGATGTTTCCCCTATAAGCCAAGATGCGATCTATGTTTGAGATGAATTAAAATCACTAAGCATCACGAGAAGGTATGTGAGACAAAATATGAGAACATATTCACTAGAAACATGTTTTTTGATGATGATTCAGTTTAAAACATGAAAAACGAGTTAGAAATAAAGAAAACCATTCCAAAAATCATCATATCTAAGGAGTACCTTTCTATACATTATTACTTGTCTTAAGGTTAGTTATTTTCAATAGTGTTCTTGTTGTTTTATTTTCCCTAAGTGATTTGTATTACAAGTGTGTGCCTTGATTTAGTGTGTTTTTTTTTGTTATGGGTCTTGGAGGTAGTCAGTCATCTCAGATATTTCAAAGCATTTTTTATCAAGTGTCAAGGTCAATTTATCTCTGATTTTGAGTCAGAGATGACTCCATGCCTAATGGATGGACTAGGCAACTAGTCTAATGAGCATAACAAGATTGCAATCCTAGGAGGTTGTCAAAGATGTTAAGCCAATTTTGGATACCATATGTGGGATTAATAAAAAACTTAAATTTTTAACTAGGTATTACTTTCTAAGGGGTATAACTGAATCTCTTCTACAATTTTACCATTATTTAAGGTATTTTTACAAAAATTAAGGTAAACTATTTTCTTGGTATTAAGATTGTTTAAATCATCTTTAGTGAAAATCCTTGTTATAGGTATTTTATGTCAACTATAATGATGTCCTAAGCTTAATTAATTAATTTAAAGTTAAAAAAGGGTTATTATATGGACTAACATTTGTAAAATAACTTTAACTCGGTTTCAAAAGAAAATAAGTACTTACATGAGGACTTCAATGCCAAAAGGAGAGTAGTCATTCACTTGTATGGATTTAGAAGGATCATTTTTAGGTGTGAATTATTTAAAATATTTATATTCATTTTATCTAGGATAAATATACACTAAAAAATCTTGTAGAGGTCCAAGGAAGGTAAAAAGCACTTACTTTCTTCCATTGACCTCTTAACAAGTTCACAATGGCTACTTTTAATGGCCCAATTTATACAAGAGAGAGAGATAACTAGAAATAATGATCTTAAAAAAAAATATGGTTCCTAATTCCATTCAAATAATTTTTTATAGTTCTAATATTAATGGTTCTTCCTTTATGAACAATCATTAAGAAGGTAGAGTGGTCTAAAACCCTACGAAAACCCCACTACCTTAGTTTTATAATAGAAATGGATTTGTAAAGTTAATAGAAAGCATGCATGAAATTTGAAATGATCTAGGGGGTATGTAATATAATTTTATATGATATTTAAATATTTAATTATCACGTGTGAGCTTAAATAGGTAGTAAATTTCCATTTATGGTAATTTGTAGGAGGGAGAGAGAGGTTGCAAGTTGGGTTTTGATTGTTTTAAGTCTCTTGTCAAATAGATGATAAAAAAGTGACATATACCATATACTATATCTTATTATAAACCTTATAAATTAATTTTAAATAAAAAATAATGCTGAAACATGAAGAAATGCTAGTTTTGAATCAAGATGTAGGCTTTCACAATTTGCAAGCAGAATCATAGTGTATGAGAGCCTCTATTATAGAAAATGATAAATAGGTGGTTTTGGTTATATGTTTTGTTTATTAAAACACCAATTATAGATCTTAAAATAATTATTATAATTAAAAAGTGTAAGGAGACCATATTTTCTTGTTCATTAATGGGACTGTGTGTAGATTGTAATTGTAAGAGGTCAGTATGGCTTTCATTATGAACCTAAATAAACCAACGGTATAATTAGTTTAATATTAATTAAAATATTTTAAAAAGATTATAAGGAATCCAATATAATTTTTAACATCATCACCAAATCATCTAAGTAAACACATAGTGACCTCATGTTAGAATATTTTGTAAAAGTCTACTTGCATAAGAATGAGATAGAGAGACCAATTTTACTTTGCTTGAGGGATAAAAACATACCAAAACTCATAGGTATTTATGAAAAGTAATTAATAGTTTTTTTTTGGTCCAAGTTTATAAAATATTTCTCCATTTATAAATTAAAACAATAAAAATGCATACCTATAGGTCTACATTTCTAATGAAATGCAATAAGACCCTTTTTTGAAATATGAAGATTGATGGTCAAAAAAGGTGTGGGAGACATGGGAAATAAGTTTGGAGATTATTTTAGGTTAAATTAAGTAAAATAGTTATTTTAATACTCAATCTTGAGATCCAAAAAATCCCAAGCCTAAATCAATACCTATAGTCCTAATGAGACCTACAAACCTCCATTTTGGATATGATGAAAAGTGCAATTTTGTGCTAAGTAGGAGGTTTGGAGGAATTAGTAGATTTTAAGATATATATATATATATATATATATATATATATATATATATATATATATATATATATATATATATATAAGAAATTTAATATTTTATAACTCTTATAAATATAATAATATTATAAATATGGAAAATATCTCTTGAAGAGACCCTAGACCTCATGAAACCTGTAGGCCTAATTGGGATGTATAAGTCTGAGCTCATATTATGAAATAAAACATGGATATTTTGATTTTATACTAAGTTAATGAATATAATATGAGGATCTAGGATTAATATTATGATTTTAGACAAGTATTTTACCCTTTAAAATTTTAATACAAACTCTAAACTATGCCATTAGGGCCAAACTAGCGTAATCGCCTACAAACCCTCAAATTGTGAAATAAAGTTACCATAAATTTTTTAAGGCCAATAACTATTATATATAATTAATAAACATGGAATATCCTATTTAATACCTATTTATATGATATTATAACCATAAAATTCACTTTTATTAGTTTTGGTCTAAGAATTCTCTCTCTTAGGCTCAAATACAATCCTACATGCTAGAGAGTTATTCTAGAGAAGCTTAGAACTCCATGGATAATTTTCATGGTGGAAAATATATATTATAGGAGTTAGGGGGAATATAAAATTTATATTCCATGTCATCTATTTTTGAGTACCTACATGCTATGAATAATCCGTAAGGAAGAGGTGTAGTCCAAAAACCTATTTTACACGATGATGAACTCGGGAGATGTCAATTTTTTACTTGGATATTTAAAGAGGATTTAAATGACACAAGTATATTATTCATGGAAGGGGAAACCTAGTTTCTATAAACTTGAATCATAATTTCATAAATTGAGGCCATCATCTTTATGAACCATTACAAAGATGACTAGTCCCTTTAAACCCTTTTTAAACCTAATTAGGACTGGATAGAGGAATTTGGTTTTCTAATTATTCCTAATTCCACTAAATGGAATAAAAAATAATTTCATGAACTTTATACACAATATTACCTTAATGGGTCACTATCCCACATGTATGGGAGAGATGTATGGATACATGGTTTAAAGATTGACTATTATAGCTAGTTTGTAGAGTTTTAAAGCTTCTGAGCTTCCCTAACTAGTGGTAGAGGTTTATAAGTCCAAAATAAAAGTATTGGAGTACTAAAATATTCATTTGGTAGGTCATCATGATAATATTATAGTCTGAAATTGGGTAAATATCACTGAGAGAAGAGACATGATTAGTCTTGCATTGGGAGGACTTAATTGCAAGTTCTTGGTGACATGAACAAGTTGGAAATTCAGTCTCATTCTCTACCAATATGGAAAGAAAATTTAATTATACTATGATGTAATGAAGGTTTCTTCATAAAGATAACATTCTATTTGTCAAGTTTTCAAATTATAACTTCTCATTCAAGTAGTGTATTATAACTCTTGAAATAAGGGCTCCATCGCCACTCGATGAAGTTCCTCATCAATTTGAAACAACACATGTCAAGGAAAAATATTAAATTTATCTCATACTCTATTCCATTTTTCATTTTAATATAATTCAAGTGGATGTCACTTGTTTATGCATCCCCTACACCTCTCTCTCTACTTCTCATATTTTCCTAAATATGTAACCGTAAATGGATTTTAATGGATCCTCCACTTGAGTATAGTGAAACCCTACTCATTTGTATGCCTTTGATCAATAAAATTAAATTTTTACTTCCTATATGAATATACTTAGTGTGTATGTATCGATATTTTATCTTGTTATGTGATTTTCTTAGTTTTCTTTGACAAGCTATCTTAATATAACACCTATATAAATTTTGATCAAGATGAGAGGTCTTTATGTTACCATCACCAAAGAGGTAATTAGTGAGGTTACATGCATGTGTTACAATGATGTAAAGAAATTTATAGATAGAAAATAAAGGATAAACTGATGAATTTTTTTATCATATCCTCATCCAGACTCATAATTATATGGGAAAGAATAAATTTTAATTTAAACAAGATCATGGGATATGACTAATTTTCACGTTTGTTAAACTAAGTTTTTGTTTAAGTATGTAATAATCATTAACTTATAGTAAATTTTTCATGGTAATAATATATTATTAATCAAATTCTAGATAATAATATGATTAGTCACATTGTTATGATATCTTTCACAGTTGTAGGTAACATGGCTATGTTAATTTGTGTTAGTAAGAAATATTACTTCGTAATCATTACAGGTTGAATCAATCAAAGCCTTGGGCTAATACTTGGTTTGGTTTGTAAATTTTTTTGTTATTTATATTTCTTCTCTTCTAGGTCATTTGAATTTTTCAAGTGAAGTGCAAGGGTTGAGTGTGTTTACCTATTCATTATTTTCACCTAGACCACCTGATTAATCTTTCTAAAATAAGCATCTATCACAACCTCTACATTGAAATGCTGATGTAAGAGATTCAAATTTTGAGTAGTGTGTATTCATATTAGCCTCATGAAATTTATGTTTACATACATTTAGGTGGTAGTGATCAATTATTTTACTACATCACCTTATTTAAAATTTAGAGTAACTACCTTTTCCATTTTCTCAACAATTTAATAGTTTAGTAGTAGCTTGGGTGAAACATTAGGGGAGCTATCCCAAATCTAATGGTTTAACTCACTTATAGGTCACCCATAACTTATGAATAATACCATTGTATATCTTAAGGCTTAAAAACACCCTCTCAAGGGTGCAAATTTGACCTATAATAGTATATAAACACATAATCATGAATATAAATAATTATGTACTCAAAATTTAAAATATCCTCCCTAATTTAAGATTAACTTCCTTATTTTTAACTAAGTTAAAAATAGGCTAGATATATAATAACTATTTCAGCTAAAGCTAGTCCAATAATTAAGACATGAATACCACTAAATATAACATAGTTTTTTCAAGGACATATATAATATATTATAAAGGATATCGAATATTTAACACTGAATATTTAACAATGACCTTATATTACCATAAATAAAAAGGAAAACCCTTAAAATAATGTGGATAATTTATCAAAACTATTTCTTACCTGGAAAATGGAAAAGGGATATTAGTCTATACTTGAAGGTGTTGAACCTTGTTAGATACTTATTTGTTTTTAATCCACATTATTTGGGCCTCATTCCTCTCTCTTTCTTTCTTTCATCACCGTTATTCATTAACCTCCCTATTGCCTCTTTTTTCATCCAACCTATTTTCTTTAAATGCTTGTTAAAACATAGGTGTGTGACCTGTTTCATTTATTCCCCTTATAGTCAATTATTATCCTAATGGAAACATAAGATCAATAATTCATACTTTATTTTTAGTTTAAGACATTTGTGTGCTCTATATTTGATGTGAACCATGATCATTCTTCAGGTTTCTAAATAGAGTGAACTCCTCCTAAAAAACTAAGTTGATGAATGTCATAACCCTAATGATCTTCTTCCAATTTGTGTTTTCTTCCATAAACTATGGAAACCCTATTTCCTTTTACCATACATATTAATATTTTTCACCAAATCAAAGGCATGACTTAAATATTAATTAATATCAATTTCCCAAAGAGTAATAATCAAACTTTCTAACTTAACCCAAAAAAGATTTCATATCATCCACATGGTAATGCAATGCACACCACCCATAGTGGTATAATGTTTTATAAAAAAGACTATAATTACCACTTAAAGAGGTTTAAATGGTTTTTATTTCTCATAAAACATTTTATGCTATATAAACCAAGTTATTACATTTGAATAAATTACTAATATAAAATTACTAGGCAATTCATATGAGATCAGTGAGTAAAACAAGTGTGCAAGCAACATGAGATTAAAATTCAAAAAGAAAAACAAGTATACAAGAAACATGAGAATACAACTCAAGAAACAATATAAGTATGAAACTGATGTAAGATTATGACTTAGAAGTAAAACAAGAATATAAATGTGCAACCATAATTGCAATGCTCATACTATCTATAGTAAATTTACTTCATCAAATATTTTAATAAAAAAGATGTATTTCAACATCATAAACAAAAATAGTATATGTCTTAGTAATACTCAAACAAAATATGTGAGTTTTTGAGTGTTGTCAATTTTATCTTTTTCCCCTAAATAACACAATTACTAACTATCCCCTATGATGTTTTCCCTCATGATTGTGCTACTAGGAAAGATAGGTTATCCTACAATAAATTAATCATAGAAAGAGTGTATTTATTCTGTTATCATCATAATTGTCTAAAGAAACTTAAATTATTAACACTAATACTACATTAAATGGAATAATTGTGATATATGAAAATGATAAAATTATCACATTAGAATATAATTTGCATAACCAATGAAATGCTATAAAGTTATATTTTAAAATTCTAACATCACCATCTAACTAATTATACCAGTGATAAAATAATAGTCTATAATATCTAAAGGTAAAAAAAAATAATAGTTTTCATTTTAAATTCCACTAGGGTAGACTGGGTTGTAACATCATTCCTCTCTTAAAAAATTCATTATTATGATGACATAATTAAACAAAGATGCTACGTGTCACAAGTTCAAGACAATCAATCAAATAAATTAGAAAACAACTTATGAAATTATTCATAATCCTCCCATGTGGCACTATATAATGAATATTTTTCCTAATGAACCTTTCATTGATCCACTTATCTAGTATGTAATCTAAGCTTATGTGTCTTATGTATTCAAAATGGATATATCATTACCATTCATCAATTGAGTACCTATAGATATTTCAAATCAATAACATGATAAAGATCAACTACATATTTATTTAAATAAAATGAATGGAAAACATTATCAATTTTAACAAGTGGTATTGGAAAAATAAATTATGTATGCAAAAGGGTTACTCACTTCTAAAACTTGGAAATGTCATACATATATGGATGGTAATTATCCTTTGGTTTAAAATAACTCAACTCCTGTGAGTTGACTTGATTATACTCTTGTAATTTATTCTTTTCAATCTTTTTAAACTTTGATCCTAAAATTCAGATGTTGTCTTCCTATTGTAGTCATTACTACTATACCAAATACATGTTATAACTACCTTGTCTTATGTTTAGTATATTATTATCTTGAAAATGCACTATAATTTATTTTTTCTTCCTTGGTACCTATTTTTTCCAATCCACCTCTTCATATTATTATCCTTCATCATATTATACATGAATGACATATAAGTTTTAAACATTAAATACTCGATAAATATGAAAATTCTTTGGTAAAGTCACCTCATATGTATTGCCATTGATTAACTTCACAATCCTGTATGAACCAATCTTCTTCTACATCAACATGTTGTATGTAATTTTAAGAAATTTTTATTTTATCAAATACGCCATCACTAAATCTCTTTCTTCAAATAACTTTAGCGTTATTTTTATATATACTTTTTACTTATACCTTTCATTAAATTATTATATTTTTCTTCTTTCTTCTTCTTTAAATTATTTTCTGTGCTCAAAAAATGCTTCTACATCATCACTAAAACATTATGTAATTTTTAGTTGAAATAAATCTTGAAAACCATCATTATTTATACCACAAACAATATGAAATGGTAATTTTCCTATTTAGATGCTCCCATTACTATTATACATAAACTCATGTTGTTGTAAAACTGAGTCCCATTGCATGGGATTCCCTCCAACTATACATCACATCAAATTTATAGAGCTCATATTTATTGATTTTTCTTGTCGATCTATGTGTGGGTGATATATACTACTAAGTTTTATTTTAATTCCTTCTATGAAGTAATATATTTTAGAACACAATTCAATCTCATGACAACTTTAACAAAATATATCTTATACTATAGTGTCATAATTAGTTTTCTCACACATAATAATATGAATGAGTTTATAAAACCTATCTAAAATAACAAAAATTGAATCATTACATCTGTGTGTATTTTGAATTCCCAACATAAATTCCATACTCTAATTTTTCCATAGTCCTATTTGAAATAGTAATGTCATTTAAAACCTTATATTTTATGTATGGCCTTTAGCCACTTTGCATATACAACATCTTGAAATATAAATTTCCACATCTCTCTTCATGTTTGGAAAAAAATACTTCTCCTCTACCAAAGCTATTGTCTTACTCTTACCAAGTTTCCACCCAAACCACCAATATGTAATTCTATTATAATATTTTATCTCTTAGATCCTAATAGAATACATAATTTTTTTATTTAAATGTTCTCATTTGATAGTTAACATGTTGACAAAAATTATCTCCAGCTATGAACTATCTTGTTTCCCATTTTAAATAAACATATATATTTTTTATCTATCATTATCTTTAGCTATCCTTTTTTAAATCAGCCATACCTCTTGTTCCTTTTCAACAAGCATTTTAGGACTAAAATATACTCTATGCTCTAATCATTCTAAAATATTAGGTTTTATACATTTTATGTTAGTTAAGGCCTCCAATTTTTCCATTTTAATATTGATAATGTTTTCTAAGAAAACTGAACTAATTTTACATATTATTCCCACTTGCATTGCTAGTTCATGAAATACATCCTTAGTAGGTTCCATAAAACATGATTTACTCTTTCTATTTTTACATCTATTTTATGATGATAGTGTAGACACATAGATTAACATTGAAGATAAAATCATGCATTTTTTACCACTCTTTTACACACATAGATCTAAACCTATCTTAGTGCCCCTTTTGATAACTTTATACCACATTGCACACTCTTATAAGCTAATAGATAATATTTGAATGTACTCACCCCTATTTGTATTAACCTTAGACATATTTTAGTCCCTATCAAACACTTATCATGATGAAATGACCCACTTGACAAGAGCACCCTACAAGATTATATCACATTGCTCTAGTGTCCTTTCTCTCAGTCCCATTTTCCTACTATTTAATAACTAATTTTCAAACTAAAAAGATATACAAAGGTCAAAATGTGTCCCTAATGTTATATGCTCTAAGGAATTTCAAAAATATGTCTATAAAAACTATTTTTAAAATATGAGGATTTCACATCAAAAAACACCATAATCATAATTACACACTAAGATAAAAGTACCCATTTCTCCTAATTTTGATTTCATATATCCATAGTAGACCAAAATTCTTGTCTGAATACATTTTATAGGTCACAAGTCATGATTAAGGAACTCAAGTTATTTAATATTTCACCAACATCTAACATATTACACCAGTTATTCACAAACCAACCTAGCATGGGATAACTACATGAAGTTCAATCACTCTTTAGAGTATTGGTAGTAAGGCAATGTTTAACACATGAAGTGTTAAGGTATTACCCAACATCAACTCAATGATTTTCATTTGTATTTACATGCCAATGAGCTATGATTTTGAGTTAAAAAAATTCACATAGTGGTCTCCACAAGGCATCATAAACTCTCGCATGATATATAAGCTCTATATATAAGAAAAAGGAAAAAAGAAATAAAAAACTTAATTTCATCACTATAAGTGGACAAGAGTGACAAACCTCTAGTTTCCTCTTCCTATTAATGTTGTCTAGGTCTAGATCAAGTTTGTATTTCCTAATTCTAGTCATCAAGCCACTCTACATGGAATGTTTTAGACTCTAACTCCTCCCACATACAATTTTTAGATGACTCTTTATGTTTTCATTAAACTTTTATATTTTATTAGGTTTATAGAATATAATAGTTATATATTAGTGAATATTATTATTGTTATATTATTTTATTGATTTTTTTATATAGTGTTCTCATTTACGGTTTTTACATGAATCCCAAATTTGATAAAACAGATAGGTTTCAATAAATTTAAGTTATGTTCCCAAGGTTGTATTAAGAGTTTAAAAAAATATGGAGGTCATATGAGTATCTCTATTAAAGTTTATTCTATCTATGATTCAATTCAATTTATATACATATAATATTTATAAACTTTATCAATTATTGGTGATTTTTCTCTTTTTGAAACCCATAAAGTCTTAATATCTCTAAGTACATTCCTTAAGGGGTGCACCAGAAAGGAGTGGAAAGGCCATTTCTACTTTCTAATATTGTTATCCCCTTACTAACACTTGTTATCAATCCATCTATCTCCTAAAAACATTATTCTAATCTTTCCATCCTCTTTTTCAACCTCCTCTAGTCATTTTACACCTTCATTAGCCCTTCAATAGACCAACCTCATTTTTTAGGGTTTATAATACAATGTCATCCCCACTGACCCTGTACTCTAATCGAAAAAACTCATTTAAGGTCTAGGTCTACCCGTGGCTAACCTAGACCAAGACCTATTCCATTTTACTTATAATGATATAGAGTCGATTAGGCTGACCTTATTAGCTAAAATTTTAAAAAGGCTTAAGGTTATATCTAACTATATATACACATTAATTTTATCATTTATGAAAGAATAGAAGAAGAAGAACAATATATATTATACATCTGATTATTCACCATTTTATTTAAGAGCATACCTTAGTTTTTCATACTTTCTTTGGAGACACATATTTAGTCTTATGGATAAGTCATTTAGATGCATAGAAAGGTTGTGTTGCCTAAAGATGACTTATGCTTGTTATCTTTACATTCTACAAAAACATCTTGTTAAGCACCTTGGCCAAGGGAGAGATTGAGGCTCATTGGGTTTGTATTAAAACATAACTATTCCTAACATTTTTCCTCCTTTGTAAGAGTAAATAGATTAACATTTATAATTTTATCCCATGCATTAGGATTCAGTATGAATTGATATGAGTATATATCTTCTATTCATGGTTACATTTTATATGAATTACCCCAATTTAGTGGCATATGTTTTGGTGAGCACTATATTAGACTTTTACTTTCCTTATCATTTACTTTTTTCAACATGAAAACATAGGACCTAGTTAGGGTTAATGCATAGTTTTACTTGATTGAAGGATTTCAAACACTCCCTAGAGATTTTATTATGATAAGAGATCACTTGTCTAGGTGTAGCAGATCCATATTTGTCATGAACCCTAATATATAATGTATCAACAATTGGAAGTGTATGTAGGATTTATCTTCTTCAAAATAAGATTGATTAATAGATCAAATGCATTTCCCTTTGCATACATTATGGTGAATCTTATGTGAATCTAACCCTTGAAAAGTTTTCCTTAACACCATCATTTTTGTCTTCATTTATAGTTTTTTATATTTGCAGTACTCTATCAAACAAGTTAGTATAGTTATATCTTTTGGTTCACATGTTTAACATGAAGTCACTTCAAAATGAATTTGTTTTATCTATATAAGTATTCAACAGTTACAGGATACTAAAACAAATTGTTTGACACAATGTTCTTCTTCAGGTCTAGATTAATATACGTAGTCAAATTGGTCAACTTTATCTATTATTTTCTTCTATCCACATATAGGTCAATAAACACATTCGAATAGGTTAACTTTGTTTATTATATCTTCTTTAATATATAAGGTTTCTCAAACATGATCAAATCATTCGACCCATTTAGTAGAATTTGAAAGCAACACTTGAGCATCTTATCATAAAAAATATCAAGTTAAAATATCTTCAACCCCAACAAGCTTCATTTTCTCTTTCTATCATTTTAGTTCTTCCTTCAATACTATTTTTCACAAATTTTCAATCTATAAAATTGCAACCCTAAAGCTAACTAGTTCGACCTGGTTGACATAGTTATATAGTTGGTCTTCTATCTAAGAGACATAGTCGATGTGTTCAAATTTGTTCTTCAAGACCTTAATTTTGAAGAACAATAATGACCCAATCGACTCTATTATATACTATTTGTGTATAATGTCACCTAAACTGACTCTATACTATTCTTAATCAAGAAATTAACATAAATTTGTATGTAATTAATTCACATTTCCTTTTCAGCTGTGTTCATGCTTAGAGTAACTCACATAGCTTGAATAGGTGGTTTTTAAAATTACCATTTTTGTTACACTATTTTTATCTTTAGCATACACTACCAAATTAGTTTACTTTAAAAAAAAATTAAACATTTTCCTTGATAAGGCTTACCTACTTGGATTTCATCACCAAGGGGGAAGCCACCTTCATTTATTGGCCAAGTATAAACATGTGGTTGATGCTATATATTGGAAAAGAACACAACACCCTTATCGTTGTAGGATTATGAAGTGAGGGAATAAGCCCAAATACTAAGCTAGTATCATCACCAATACAAATATATATTGGCCCAAATATCCTAAAACCAAATTTAGATTGATTTCTAGTTCCTTATTATAGCCAAATTTACTATCACATGAAAACCAATCTTTATTATAAAATAAATCCACTTAGGATGGCTAATTAGTTAAAATTTTATTTTCAAATGTTACTTTCTCTTTTATCATTATGTATTGCATTGCAAACCCTGGATTGGCTAGCATTAATGTAAGGTTTGTGTTGGGTGTTCCAATTGGATCAGTCACATTGACCTAATTGCTTGTGTGTTTGATTTCATTATTTATTATTATTATTTTCAAATTTAAAATATTTTATAACATTATCATCTTGGTCGATATAGTCTCTTCTAGACTGTTAAACCTTCCTTCCTACAATACATAGTTGACTTGCACGACAATGTATTCTTATCTTCATATTCAATCCTTTATTTATTAATACACATTTGACCTACATCACTATGTATCCTTATCAACATATTTTAGTCTTTCTAACTACAATACATAGTCGAATTAAACATATATGTATCTTTATCATTTTGTTTTATTCCCTGGGTTACAAAACATAGTTGACCAGTTCAACTCTATACCCTATTTTATGAACTTATCTTTAAAAAAATATCTTTTTAGCTTCCTTATTTAATCACAAACTTCATTATTCAGCACAACATATATTTTAACCCAATAGATATGATGACCTTTACCAATCCCAATAAGTTTTCACGTAAACAACTTGTGGCTTCCACTTTAGATGAAAGTAATGTGCATGTAGCTACTCGAACTACTAATAATGGGACTCCTCATTAATATTTATTTTTAACCCTCTTTTCTCCTTATAATATCAACCATAATTATAGTACACTCCTGAAATTATTTTCTTCATTAGTGATTTTCCTCAACATAGGGGGAAATGCCCTTCAACTAATAACAATCTCATGATAAGGGGTCAAGTAGAAGAACCCCATTCACCTTACCCAACATTCTCTCATGGATTTGGAGGAGACAAATTATTTTCTTCTCAACCTCTACATTATATTTTGACTCTTTCTAATACTATGACCTCTTCTTCTTTAATTTCTTCAACCTCTACGCAATGTATATCTACTAACATGGTCTATTCAACATCTAATGGGCCTTTTAAAAGATCATTCCTTCTCAATCATTCCACTAGTGTACCATTTAATAATAATGGTAATAATGACACTATTACTTATTTTTCTTCTAATCCTTCTAGTAGTGCATATTTTGATACACATGCTAATCATGATACTAGTACCTCCTTTTCTACTAATGCCTCTCAAGATACTAGTATAGTGCATGCCATAATAATAGTGGTACCAAAGCCACTAATACCAATGCTAATGCTTTGAATGCTGCATAAACTAATAAAAATATAGATCAAACCCATTAACTCTTATTTAAAACTCTTAATCAAATGAATCCTTTTCAAGTTAATAGTGTCAATCAGTTCATGCAAATGCAAGTTCACCTTATTCATCTTCAAAATAAACCTCTTATGCCTCAAATTTAAAAAATAGATATAGGAGATATCACAGCTACCATTAGTTATAATGGGTAAACTAATTATACCATACATATAAAACTATTTGGTAATCTCTAAAAATATTGCATCAAGTTAAACACTTTTGCTTCTACCAAGCCATTAGTGAAAACCCACTCCAACCACACTTTAGATTGGTATATTAAAAATTAAGTCTAATTCTATCACTATCTTTGAAATATTATTTAACTATATATTACAAGAGTTTGAAACTAATGACCTCCTTGAGAATACTTTAGCTTATTTTATCAATTGCAAGAAACTTTAAATTGAAACCACACAAGCTTTCATCAAATAGTAAAATACCTTGTCCAATAAGTGTGATCATAACATGTTGGATGATAATATATTTCATCTATTTACTAACACTATTTATCCCAAGTTTCTATATCAGGTTAGGGATCTTTCTCCATGAACTTTGGAATAAGCCATCAAAGAAGATAAATGTCAATATTTTCTCATGTGTCAATTTGAGTCATCCTAACCTCTTGTGGGAACTCACATGCTCATCAAAAATTAAAATCATCATGCTATAAAATATTTTGTCATCAAATCCTATTAAACCATTGATAACATTCAAGCCACTTCTCCTAACCTTATTATTAATCAACTTTATCCTTTAAACAATCCACCTAATCCTCAACTTTCTCAAGTAAACAACATCAATGTTCATAAAGCATTATCCTTATCAGAAATCCAAAAGCATATACTAAGGCATATTCCATGAGAGCTTGACCCTACTTGCCCTATGAAATCATGATATAATCCAAGTAAATTTTGTTAGTTTCATGATAATTAGGGTCACTCTCATGAGACATGTAGGAAATTACATAACCTAGCTATGGATCTCCTCCTTGGTCCAAATTTTAATCATGATTCTCTCATTCATAAACACCAAGAATCCTATGATTTTTCTTTCAAAGCACATGAAACACAAAATAAAAATCAAGATTTTAATAATGATAATGCTCATCTAGCCATCTAAAAAGACTTTCTTCCTAATCATCAAGATAAAAATGACACCAAACCCCAAAGAGAGTGTGATAAATATGACTAATATTTGGAAGGTAGTTACTTTCATTGATTTTAATCCTTCACACATGCACCAACCATCCCAAAATTTTTATGTTATCCAAGATTCTTCCCCATCTCATCTGATAAAGTTGCGGCAAGAGGACCTTATCTATTTTTAAGAACCAATTCCAACACCTCAATTAGGTAATGGATCTCATACTATTTATACAACTACCCCAACCTCTTTACTCATCAACAACATCTTCACCCTTCTAATACCATTTCCTCAAATCAATCATAAGACCAACCAAAATTAACTACCACATCTTATCAAGACAATCAACCAATTTTTACCAAAATTAAATTGAACTTGTCTTATCAAAATAATTTTGCATGTACTTCTACTCCTCCTTCTAGGGAGCTCCTCCAACATTATGCACCTATTCCTATCAGTCCACCCATGGGTTATGATGAATGCAACCCTATAGTAAAACATAATAATCTTCTATGTCAAATACCCTTTCCTAAATTCATGTGAAATTATCCATGTCAATTTAACCACCTAATGTAAGTATTATTCAAAATTAATATCCATCATCCTCCCCTCACAGGATGTGAATGATGCTGAAAAAATAGGTCAATTTTCTGAAGTCCATAACTTTTGACTTGTAGATCCATTTGAGATCTTACGCATACCAAAATGAAAATCTAAAAAAGTTTGATGTCATCTTAATCAATCTATCCACTTAGAGTTGATTATTATATTTTTTTAAAGGCTATTCATGATCATCTAAGGGCCTAAAATTAATGTTTAATGATTTTTTAGTATTTTCCTATTTTTAGAAATTATATATTTTTAGAACCAGACATCAACTTTAGTTTAATTTTTTCCCATAGGCTAATTATAGTGTTTAGAGTATTTTGAGAGATTTTCATAGTTTCACATGTTTTCATTCAAAACTTACTATAAATAGTGGCAGCTAAAAAATGTTTTTTTCTTAAATTTTAGTTTTTTTAAATTTTTGTATGTCAACTCTAAAATATGAGTTGAGGATTATTTAAGCATGGTTTAGGTTTTTAATTATTGAAAGTCATTAAATATGAATTAATTATGAATTATTGTTTTAGATCATGGCCTATTTATAATTTTATTGTCTTCATAGTTTTTAGTTTCATTAGCATAACTACCTTATCTGAGTCAGAAGATAGTATCTTACAACAATGTAAAGGGATGTATAAAAACATTTATGAAATGATGGAAACTTATCTTTATCTCAAATTTACTATTAATTCCATTATCCTAGAGAATATTTTACTTGACATAGATGATCCTCCACTCTTTATAAGCATTCAAATCAGATATATCCAAGTCAAGGTGCTTTTATTGATGAGGTTTTAGGTACTTGTGTTTCCTCCTTTGAATTAATTAAAGCTCTTGAGATTTTTTGATTGTAATATTAAATCTACATAAAATACATGTAAAGGTTATTATTTAAGGTAAATGAATTCTTTAGGTTTAATGTGGCTCCCTATTACCATCTCTCCTATCATTATTTGAGTGAAAGTAATGATATTCAATTTTCCATTTTTTGATAATATCTTATTTGGTGGGACTTGGACTCATTACACGAGGGCCCTTATGAGCATGATACTTTAGCTATACCTAAATTTTATATATATGAGATTCAATGAGGGATATTTTCACATATTTCCTTGATGATCGATGAAACTCTCAATGTAGTTAGAGTCCAACTTCATAGACACATATTAGATATTATTGATGATATTTGTCAAAAGATTTATTAGTACTTGTGAACATAACATGGTGTTCATTTAATTTCATATTTGTTATAATTATTGGATTGGACTTTTGATCCACTTTATTTATATCTTATATCATTTGACTTTGTATCGAATTCTACTTCATTTATCTATCTTATATGGATCTTTATATTTTGCATTATGTGTTGTATATGTTTCCATTTATTTTGTATTCTCTTATGATTTCATTTTCTGATTTCCATGATTACATACTTATATTCATGAGTTTATTTCCTTTTTATTGATGTCTTTGTCTTTTCTCATGGTTTTTTTCTACCTTATTTCATTTGATAAGGATACTTATTGTGACTTGGTTATACAAACGTGACTTGTCTTAGTAATCCTTATTTATAGTATGATTAGTTAGTAAACAATTCATCTCATTGTAATTATATTTTACTGGTCCACTTTAGATCTCCCTTTATTACCTTATTTACTTTCACAAACTAAGCATACACATGGTTGAAATTTTAGATAACATATTGGTTCATAGGCAAGCTTAAGTGTTTTAGTCAATCATGTCTTTGGATACCTTACTTTATTTAACAAAAGTATAAAGCTCATTTTTTTTTTATAAATTTAAAAGCCAAATCATTTAATCAAAAAGAAACGATACAAAAGGAAACATTCATAATTTCAAAACTGAAATCATGCTAAAAGATGTGATTTAAAGTACATCTAATTTTTATTAATGAAGTTAAACTCCATATTTGGCCTCATGATAGAGTCGAATTCAATTAAGGTGCATTAAGATAGAAGATTAGGAAAGGAGAATAAAAAAATATTTTAGTGTTACATACTTTCTCACATAAGTACCTAATCTTCACAATATATCGATGGATCTGTAAGAGATCTTAAGGAATGGGGAACACATTGTGGGAAGGTAGGTCTATTTTTATTTTCTTGATTAATAAAACCAACATAAGCTAATATTAGTATCTCACTTATTTTTATATACATCTTTGTGCTTATTGAGAATTGGTACCCTTTATATTTTTATGGTCGCTAGCCACTTAGTGTCTTTTTTGTGTACCTAGTGTGCCTTATCTTTCTTAAAGTCTTCTCATAGATGCCTATGTTGTCATTTTTTTAAATTTTCTCTTTCATTTATAACATTCCTAATATTTCCTATTTAAAAATATTGTTTGTTCATTGATCATCCCCACAAGTATCCTATTTATGAGTTTCATTGTAAGACCATGGATAAGACCAGGCCTTCTTCACAAATGACGACATTACAAGTATATTTTAAATTCATTCCCACCACATTTTTGTGTCTATTTTAATATTTGTTCAATGATCACCCCCTAGGGATCCCATTTGTGAATTGCAATATAAGACCATGGGTAGGGCTAAGCCTTCCTCACAAATTACTATATTACAAACATCTTTTAAATTCATTTCCAAAATTATTTCCATCTCATTGGTGTTCCATATATGAGTTTTAGTTTAAGACCATGGATAAGACTAATCCTTCCTCACAAAATACTCCAATATGTAAGTCACAATGAAATTACCTGTGTCCAAATTTGAGATAAGTAGTGATTGATTATGAGTTACAAACCATTTATAGCATCCCATCTTGATATAGAATATTTTATGGATACTTCATTGACCTTTCACATTTATATTATTATTTTATGATTACATTTATACTTACAACCATTTACTATAAAATTTCCATAATTCCCAACTTGAATTAGTGTGGTCAACTTAATTTCATTTTTTCATTTCTCTTTTATACTTCCCAAAGTGATTTAGTATGATTGATTGACTTAATTATTTTATTTTTATAGCATATGGTTTTCATATGCCTTCTATTTTATTACATTATTTTCATACTTACCAACGTGATATAGTGTGATTTTATTTGTTTTAACTTGGTATAAATCTTCTTTTTGGATCAAAATTATTTTATTATCTCTTTTTATCATCTTCTCATTTATTTATATTTAGTAATATTTTGCTATTTCATATTTTTCATCATGATACAGTGTTTAGTGCATTTATTTTTTGATTACTTATACTTTTCCAAGTCATCATTGCCTTTTTATTTTTAACTATGCATGTGCATCACATAATGTTGGAAAATAAAAAACTCAC